>JBAMIE010201975.1:0-22922 GCA_037177295.1 Kaempferia parviflora
TGACAACAGCTTTTTTCCTCACGTAACGTGAGTGGGACACGGGGACAGAGAGAGGCGCGGGACAGAGGATCCGAACTAATTAACGTGAAGGGCGATCAGGTGATTTCGTTTTCTATGTAAATATATAAATGGTTGCAAGAAAGCGATCGTTACAAGAAATCTGATAAAGTAGCATACTCTTATCACGGGTATTACACGAGTGGATGGAATGATTCAACTGGAAGAACATGTATTACACGAGTGGATGGAATGATTCAACTGGATTTGTTAACTATTTTTTTTCCCTAAAAAATCAAAAATATGATACAAATTTAATCGGTGTGACCCATACATCTTAACACGGCGCCCAATGGTTGAATTGGCAGTGAGAATAATGAAATTGAAGTAAAACTCTTCAAAGAACTAGGTCGGTAATTGATTGCCTATCTATGATGAAAGACGAAAAGAAAGCCGAGTATAACAAAGTTCTAAATGAGAAATAGATCATCTTGCTGGCTCTGCATGTCGATGGTCTCCCAAAACCTTAACATTCAATGTTGAATTTTGTTTTTGGTAGACTTGCAAAATGACTACTGGAGTGCCAAAAAAAAAAAGGAAATATCAGCGTTGGAATTAAATGCATCCTCTCTTGTTAGATAGTTTTGAAGGATGTCATTGAGAAGAGAAACTTGATGACAGTTTTGGAGAGATAGGCCTGATTTTTAGGCTGAAGACTAGATTAAAGTCGGCCGTAATTTTGAACCCTTGGATCCCCGTTCAGTAGCAGCACCACGGTCAGCAACCTTTTGAATCTGATCAGAAAACTCATTTGCCTGTTGAGAAAACTCAAAAAATAAGTGAAAAATAAGAATTCTCGACAGGAAACCAAACCATCCATACAAGTTTCCAACAGCTACCATGAAAATTGAAAGCACTAAATGCTTAAACGACAATCTATTCAGTAAAACGTAATGTTTATCTAGGTTTTAGATGCCAAAATCTCATTATGTTTATGATGGGGAAAAGAATCCAGACTACTTGGTTATGAATACTTAAAACTATTCCGTGGTAAAACGATGGTCATTTGTATTAACTGAAATGTGAGAATCCTCATGAGAATAGCTATTTGATTGCCTATGAATTTCTTTGGAGCAAATATACTTATGTTTGGTTGCAAAAAAAATTGAACACGGCATAAGTTATTTCAAATTTATAAGAAATAGTAATTCTGTGCTAAATGACTAATCCTTTTCTATTTCTTCCTAATTTATTCTATCCTTCAAACAATATATTGAATTATTCCAATCAGAATAACTATACATGTTGTACAGTCCAAACTAGCTAATCCATCTAGACATGTCACTAGGTCGAAACAAGCCCATTGGGAAGGTAAGTCCAAATGGGGCGCATAGGATGGTTAGGTGAGCGGGATTTCAACTGTTCTGCAAAATGTCCTCCATCCTAAATTGGATGTCTTACAATAAAAAGATCACCTCTGGGATTATTAACAACTTGGTTGGTGAGAAAGTCACATAAAAAATGTTGTTCCAAGAATAATGACAAAAAAGGAGATATAAGAAGCATTAGAAAACCTATGAAGTACTTAAAGGAAATAAAATTAGAGGGGAAAATGTAGTCCACCCTAACCTTTTCATCTATCCACATTAGAGTGCTCAGCTGATTGTCAAGTATTCGCACGACAACATCAAGTGGATTCATGGTATCAATCATATCCAGGCCACCTCCCTAAACAATTGTATATAGAAAGAGCATTCACAATTTCATGATTTCGATCAGACACAAACACTTGCAAGATTATACCTGAGAAGCGTTCACTGTTTGAATTATTGATTTCACTTGTTCTGTCATATTTTGCATTTCTCTTTCAATAAACTCTGCTTGTTCATACCTGACATTAACAGATGATTCAGCATGATGCAGCCAATGATAGATTGGTATACTTCTCAAACTCATCGATATGTAACATCTTCTAAGGAAAATCTAGGGGAAAAAAATTTAGCAAAAAAATAATGCTAATACTGGTAAGTAACTACAAGTATCACTATGCATACTAATGCAATTTTGAGTGGGAACACGTTATTAGCTAAATTGTGGCTGCTTTGTGACCAATTCATAAATCTTATGAAAGGTGCCTCTACTTTGCTTGTTGTCTGTCAAAATGCCAAAGCTATTCTTGAAATGAGTATCAAAGATCAAAGTACTTTCTTCCACTTCAACTACAACAACACTATTAACATCAACAAGCCGCATTAATTTCAACTATTTAGGTAGGTACATGGGCTTGTCACCCCTCTATTAAATTTTGTGACATATATCTCTTCATTGCCTCCCACCTATGCAAAATAATTAACTAATTATCATACTCGTGTAAGAATAGATATCCGTCTTTGATTTTTTATGCTGATATAAACTGTGAGAGATATAAACCTCCAGAATCTCTTTCTTTTCCACAGGTTTGACAACAAGTTAATTTCAAAATGTTGAACAGATGAAAAGAAGACGGGTGAAGAGATGAGCAGTCCATGGAAATACAAGAGGTAGAATGTTGGCACATTTGAAGATTAAAAAAACACCAGACATGTCAATATTAGCATTGATATTATCCACGGAAAAGAAAAGTTCCTGAAGCCATCTCGAAGGACAGTAAAAGGAAAAAAAGAAAATGGACAATATTGTTTATCTAATATTGATTGTTAATGAATTCTCATCAACAACATTGAATGTCACATCTGAAATCAATAATAGAGTGATTTGAAGTTATGGAAATAATGTCTCTTGCACGGCAACAGTAAGACTGTTTACATTGACCCTACCATGGGGCTCTAGTAGTGATAGGAGGTCTGTGCACTAGGTCTATCTTTTCAAATCTATATCAAAACAACAGTAAGTTATAGCATATTTTTCAGCTTCAGATGAAAATCTTTACCAGTTGATTGTCGGTGACTCACAGCAGTTTTTGCTTCTAAGGGAGGCAAGGAAACTAAATATTGCTAGTGCCAACATGTTGAGGGGCGATGGCTCATCATGGAATATACATGTGCCAGTTGAGCATAAGGATTAGAGTGATTCTGCCCCTGAAGGCAAACACTATTTTGCTATACATTTGAATTGGCTATGTTTCAGATTTGTTTTCAGTCAATATTATCATTTTACTAGGCAATAGTGTAGCTTACATCCCCTAATTTTTTATTCAGCTACACTTTTTTCAAAGAAACAAGTGCAAGGATCTATCAACCAGACCATTTGATAATCCCACATATTTTGATGCAGGATTTATCATGGGGCACATATGCAGACTGTGTTGCTTTAAGGTTTTTACTCCAAAGAACAAATTACAGATTGCCATAAAATTAGTTCAACAATTCTGGAAAACAATTTTTTAATCATATAATAAAATTCATTTTGAAAACCTTCAAAAAAATAAATACGCCAATCATTACTAAATGTACTGAACAAGAACAGCATCATTCACAATATATTTCTAGGATTTCCAATAGAATCTATTTTCTCTACTAGGATAAACACAACCCATCTTAATGAATGGATCAAAATTCATTTGAATTAATCAGCTCTAATTATTTCAAGCAAATTCCAAAGATTGTGGATGACCAACTGCAACATTAGTTTGTTCTGGTACTATAAGCAACTGCTATCTCCAATTTAAAATTTAGTAGGGAATTAAATAAGAGCATGAAGTACTTAGCAACCACAATCATGAAATTAAATAAGAGCATGAAGTACTTAGTAACCACAGTCATGTTACAACCTACCCTACCCAATGTACATTTGTATTGGATTAGCATTTCGAACTAGAACAATTTTATTTCATTATTTATTGTAGAAATACAGTAATGTTTAAGGATGTTACAACTCAATATTATGAAACCACAATAATGTCAAAGGGTGAAGGAAATAAAATGTAATTCTAAAACTTCAATATGAAATTAATCACTCAACTAACATTGAATCTCTCACTGAAGTGGCTTCATCTTCTAAAAGCAATGACCGTTCATCTTTGTATATGCGCTCTGCTTCCGCTTCCATGCTCTCCAGAGCTTTGTCAACCTTGAGGCTCAAAAAATAAACAGAAAATTAGAAGACGAAAAATATGATGGAACATTTAAGCCAAAAAGATTCTTTAAATCATCTAAATTAGGAATTTGGTTGAGATTATTGCAAAATCATTTATGGTTCAAGGGCTGGAATTTGGTTTGTGATTAGCAAGAAAGTTAATAAGATCTCTTACTCGAATTTATGCAGGATGCGTTTATGCGCTATTGGTGAATGTGCAGCCAATTTTATGGTTGGAACGTAAATAGATAGGCAAGTTTTCATGCCAACACTTTGGGGAATGTATCAGATGTAGAGTAAGTTCAAAAAAAGGTCTAATGTTCAACTGACCAACACAAGCTATTTGAGCAACTAAGGTATACTAGGATTGAGTATTGTCTTGGTTCATTAACATACCAAATCTCACAAGGACAGATATTTAAATGCTAATATTATAAGGCTAACATGAACCAGCAAAGGCACAACTACAACTATGGTTCCCTAAAAATTAAATATATATGAGCCAAGTGAATGGAGAAACATAAGAGCATGCCCACAAATGGCATTTGGAAGAAAAGGTAAAAAGTAATTCTATTAGTAAAATCTGAGAGAGCCAGTTGCAACAAACCTCCTGCTGATGTGTTTCAATTAATTCAAGCTGTCGTTGTAAGCTAGTTTGATACTCAACAACTTTTGCCACCTCAGCCTAGAAATTTACAGGCAAAATCATGCAAGTAGATGTGATTAAGTCATTCAGCATTATATATAAGTAGAGAATGAGGTGTTGTATAATTTGCATGAGCTGGCAGTCTAATAATAATTATGGAACACTGTAGATTAATGAAAATGCATACAGTAATGCTTCTCACAGAAATGTGTGTGCAAAAATATGACATGATTAACAAAATACTAACGTTTAAAGATCTAACAGGAAGACATTTGCAATTCATTATAAAGAAATAGACCAATAACAAGTTACAACTTATACATTAAAAACAATATATAGCATATCTTAACTAAGGTTGTTTAAACTAAGTAAAATATGAAAACAATAGCCACTAAAATTGGGTATATATAAAATCCTCATTTCAAATTAGATAGTGTTGTGTTGAATACATTGTTCCTATACTATACTATATGGACCAAAGTTTCAAGAATTGTGCAGAATCCAATAGAAAGAAAGACATGGCATCCAGTTATTGATTGGTGAAGAATTCGAGGATTTCTAAGATGAATCTGCAGGATTTTTTAAAAATATATATATATAGAAACCATCTTATAGGAAACCAGCTTGTTCGTTCCCTACCTCCAGTCTAATAAGAATATCACGGTTTTGCAGAATTCTCATATCCCATTCAGCTATTGCTGTAGCCTGCTTTTGGAATTTTGCAGTGCGCTCTTGTAGCTCAGCATTCCAATCCTTAATAATCTGGTAAAACGTAAAGTCAAGTATTTGAATAGAAAGAAAAGGATGGCACACATATATAGCTGCTTCATTATTATATTTTGTTATATAAAGTAAATATTTTACCATAAATATAGTTTTCCAATATTATTCAAAAATGGACCACATGTGCACTATGTAGTAGGTCAACCAGATATTATCTTCAAAACTTTTTTATAGATCCTCAGTGAAATGATAAAGACCAATATGACTTCAAGTACACGAAAGTATTTCAGCCTTGAAGAGATTTCTCAAACAGTATATCACTAATACTTGTCATTTGACAGAAACTAGTATAAAAGCATACTTCCTCGACAGTTTTTCCAGCAATCTCAGATGGTAACTTGGGTGCTTGAACAGCTGCAGTGGTTGTAGAAAGTCTGTAACCCATAAACCAAAAGGAGAAAATCAACATATCTCTCAGATAGTAGATATGTGTAATAACCACTCCTTTAGTGGGAAGAAAAAAGAAACAAAAATATTAAAAGGTTGGTAAAAAAAGTGTACAAACCCACGACTATCAGCTTGAACAGCTGGCGTTAAAGCTTGACTTGTAACAGAACTACTAGGCAAACTTGAAGATGCCGAAATGGAGGAACCTAAGGAAGAAAAAAGTTGAGAATGCACTTAGAAATTATAATTTAATCAGTAAAACATGAAAGCTGCACATTGCAATGCAGAGAATGTGGTTAATGCACGCAACAACATATCAAGAAACATAATATTGTAATATCAAGCACAGTTAACCAAATATAGTAAAACATTTGAGATAAAAAAGTTAAGCAACAAACTGAATCCTTCTCTCAACCCGCCCACTAATATCTTCTACCTTTCATTGTGGCTCCTAAGCCTATTTATCTTGTTATTTGGGGAATGAACTGTCACATGATGCATTCATTTTTACCTTCCATTACTAATATACATTTCCCCTACAAAGAAATTTATTGTAAGAACTTTGAGATAAAAGAGTTAACTGGCAAATTGAACCCTTCACTAAACCATGCCAACTAATATCTTCTACATTTTCTTGTGGACCCTAAGCCTCTACTATCCTGTAATTTGGAGCATGAATTCTCACATAAAACATTAAGTTTTGCCTCCTATTATTAAGTACTTTTCGCCACAAAGAAATTGTATTTGATAAAATACTTTAGTTTCACAGAGACAATGGTGGGCAGATTATGTTTGGTCGAAAACTGGATAAGTCCATTTCAACACTTAAACATGTATCATTTGTCCATATGATCCAAGCAACAAAGTTAGTGGATTAGCTTGTCATGACCCTGATTGATGAGAGAAATTGCCCCGCAAGAAATGAGGCATGCAACATGTTCTAAAATGTGTATAACCAATTTTTCCTGAGATTTCTAAGTTTATCATATATGAATATACCTAACAAAGAGGCTGCTGGTGCAGGTTGAAGTGGAGTGGATGTTATTGTTGACGCAGTGGTGAAGAGAGCCGGAGCCGTGGGTGTTGATACACCAAAGCTTGGGAATGCAAGTGTAGGTGTGCTACTTGATGCCGTTTTTGAAGCAGAGGCTGTGGCGGCAGATGCAGCAGCTGCTGGAGATGATGAAGGAATTGGAAATGACAGAGAAGGTGTAGCAGACGAAGGGACTGCTGGAGCAAACAACGAGGAAGACGTAGCTACAGGTGCTACGGCAGGTGTCACTGCAGGTGCCACGCTTGATACGGGCAGTGCGGGAGAAGACCCAAATCCAAATGACAGAGTTGAAGGCTTTGCAGCAGTAGGAGCGGAGAAGATAGATGCACTGGAGGGAGTTGATGTAGCAGCATTGGTAAACCCAAAGGAAGGTTGGGACACAGCAGATGTCGGAGTCGCAAAAGAAAAGCCAGTTGCCAAGGTGGACGTGGTAGTAACAGGTGCGGACGAAGCAGTACTACCAGACGACACGGCATCGAACGAACTCGGAGCAAAGGAACTGCCACTTCCAAAAGAGAAAGGAGAGGTCGAAATGCTGGTGGTGGCGGGAGAGGTAGTAGCGGTAGAAGAAGAAACAGAAGAAGAGAATAAAGGGGACGCAGAGGAGGAGGCAGAAAACGGGGATATGAAGGATGGAGCTGGAGCAGACGTCGTCGGGACAGAAAAGGCAGGGGGAGATGAGGACGTAGCAAACGAAGACACCGAAGGTGCGGCACTAGCTGGCGAAGCAAACAGTGTCTGAGCCGAGGACAAGGACAGCCCCGGGGCCGGAGGGGCAGCGGAAGCACCAAACAGCGGAGAGGCAGCAGTGGAAGACGAACCGAAGCCGAAGTTGGGAGTCGAAGCCCCCAATCCAAAACCAAAATTAGGGCTCGAGGAAGCGGAAGGCGCGGCGGATGCTGAGGAGGCTGAGGGAAAAGCGATGGGTTTGGGAGCAGAGACCGCCTGCGAGGAAAAGAGACCGAGGGTAGTAGCGGCGGAGGATGGAGCCGATGGCGAGAAAAGACTGGAGGTAGTAGCAGCGGAAGATGTAGCCGATGGCGGGAAAAGGCTGAAGGTAGTAGCGGCGGAAGATGGAGCCGACGTCGAGAAAAGACTGGAGGTAGTAGAGGCGGAGGATGCGGCCGATGAGGAGCCAAAGGTTGAGAGGCCGAAGAGAGATGGGGAGGAACCAGCGGAGGAAGAAGCGCCTAAGGGGAAACCAGTGGCGGAAGATGAGGCGGCGCCAGCGGCGGGTGGAGCGAAGGAGAAGGGGGAGGGGGAAGCGACGGAGGAGAGGGGGAAAGGGGAGGAAGCGGAAGAGACTGAGGGTTGGGATGGAAAGGAGAAGGACGACGACGAAGAAGACGACGAGGAAGAGTTGAAGGAGAACGCCATGGTTTCAGCTCTCCCGATCTCCTTCCTTCCTGCTCGGGGCACCGGCGGAGGAGATTTCTAGGGGTTTTTGGTTGATCACAGTGTTACACTGCCATAGTGAAAATGCTCGTACTAGTGGGCTAGCCTGTTGTTCGGCCCATTTATATCATCATAACCCATAACAAATCCATTTATCTGCAAAAAATGGCGGGCCGCCAGAATGGCTTTCGGCCCGATTGAAGCCCATTAATTGGCCCGTTTGGATGGATAAGTGGATAGCGGGATCGCGATATGCAGATACTATCACCTAGTTCGCTTCTTTCTCAACTCGGCTGAGCAAAATGCCGATCACCTGTGCGGCAACTCCTTCCCTCTCCTCCTCCTTCCTCGCTTCCCCGCTATCCGCCTCCAGATCTCACTCCTTTCCCAATCTCTCCCTCGCCAAGCACCTCCGCCTCGCCGTCCGCTGCGACGTCGCCGCCCTCCCCGTGCTCTCCTTCTCCGGCACCAAGGTCGGCGAGGTCCCCCTCTCCCTCAAGTCCGCCCCCGCAGAAACCTCCCGAGCCATCGTCCACCGTGGTCTCGTCACTGAGCAGCAGAACCAGCGCCGAGGCACCGCTTCCACACTCACCCGCGGAGAGGTCAGAGGCGGCGGGAAGAAGCCTTACCCGCAGAAGAAGACCGGCCGTGCCCGCCGTGGATCCCAGCGCACTCCGCTTCGCCCCGGAGGCGGCGTCGTGTTCGGTCCCAAGCCCTGCGACTGGAGCGTCAAAATCAACCGGAAGGAGAAGCGCCTCGCACTGTCGACCGCTCTCGCTAGCGCGGCCGCGGCCTCTGATGCCCTCGTGGTGGAGGACTTCGAGCAGGAATTTGAGACGGGGCCAAAAACTAAGGATTTCGTGGCGGCCTTGCGGAGGTGGGGGCTCGACCCCAAGAGGAAAGCCATGTTCCTGATGACGGAAGTGTCGGATAATGTCCTGCTCTCCTGCAGGAATCTACGGACCATCAAACTGCTAACTCCCAGAATGTTGAACCTATTCGATATTCTTGACTCGGAGAAATTGGTACTCACAAAATCAGCTGTGGAGTATCTCAATTCGACTTATGGGGAAAATACCCAAGAGGAGGACGAAGGAGAGGAGGAAGAAGAGGAGGATGTTCAAGGTTAGTTTCTTAAGATTGTTTATTTCTGTCTCATAATTGCCTGTTGATAGTCAGAACTAGTTGCTTGTTTTTTGCTTGCACATCAAAATTTATTGGCTGCAATGTTAGGATTAGGATGTAAATAGTAGGTATTCTTATTCATTGTGTAAGTAGCTTGCAACAAAAATGCTTGCCATGATTGCTTATTTTCACTCTCAAAAAGTCCTCACCTTTTGGTAGGAATTGACATTAAAGATGAACAGTATAATATTTTTCTATGGTGAAACATTTGATAGTATTTCAAATGATATGCCAGCTATAATTCTATATTTCATCCAATTGTCAATTAATATCTTAGAATAAAATGAAAGGTTTTTTCATGCACTGACAGGAGGCTAATATAAGTGAATGAAAACTGGGACACTTTAGAGTAGATTAAATATCTTTCTACATATCATGATTCAAATTATTAAGCGTATGTTATCCATAAAATTTTAAAACTAATAGAATACCTGAGGAGAGAGTGGGAATCAACCAAAAGCGAAATCCTAACTCGATATGACTCTTACTGCATACCCTAATATAGCACAGTTTCATTTCTTAATACTTTTCCAAGAACTTCTCAGGGCAACCCAACTTCATCTTAGTCGTGCCTGATAACTCTTGTACTATTTTAATACATGGTTCTTTGATTATCAAAATAAATAACAAATGAAAAATTGGAAACATACTTGACATTTGCTATTGAAGTTAGGGAATTCCATGCCTATAGTTTAACCTGGGCAAGTGTGATCTTCTATGATGTACTTCTATTGAGGGGCATTACACCAAGCAACTAGTATTTCTAGGATGGAATGAACTTATTCTTGCATCAACGTAGTATAATGATAGGAATGTGAGGTCATGTTAAAGCCATAGAGCTCCACGCTCATAGCCGGTAGGACCTCATAGACAAGCTCACAATGGTCCATGGTGTTCTTTGTACTTGTCCATATGGGGCTATGGGTGCGGACTCACTAGCTTCTGGGCATTCCTTTTGAAATATTGTTCTACACTTGATCATGGGCCAATGGAAGTATCTGCAGCCTGGGATGATCGTTTCTCTCCTTTTCCATTTAGGCATATATAATTGTCTGCAGCCTTCTCACTAGAATCTTCAACATGTTCTCACCGCAAACATAGTTATCTTTGTCCAACACTCATAATATAGTGTGACGGCTTGGAACTAAGGTCTCGGTGATGCCTCATCTTCTAAATTGGCATCATCAGTGTAATATTTATTCTGTACCTTATGCTGTTTTCATAATTACTTGCATGTGAAGTTATATGAATTTCAGGGAAAACAGAATTCTGTGAAGCCTAGTCAAAAACAAATACCCACACACATGAAATGTTAGCGTGGTGATATAACTTGAATTTGGTGGAGGGTAGAAATTTCTTGAGACGATTGAAAAGTGATCCATGATTCATGTTCTAGCAGATATTGCGCTGCATATTAGTTTAAAAATCTAAAATGGATCCATGATTCATGTTCTAGCACATACTGTGTTGCATATTAGCTACATGAATTTCAGTGAAAAAAAGAATTCTGTTGAAGCCTAGTCAAAAACAAATACCCATACGCATGAAATATTAGCGTGGTGATATAACTTGAATTTGGTGGAGGGTAGAAATTTCTTGAGAAGATTGAAAAGTAATCCATGATTCATGTTCTAGCAGATACTGCACTGCATATTAGTTTAAAGATCTAAGCTGCAAACCTTTTTTACACAATTTTTATTTTTATGGCGGCAAGAGATGGAACCAAGCGACGCCTAGTAAAGGCATTTTCTCCTATTCAGCTTCACAAATTAACATAGAATAATGCACTTCCAACAAATCAAACCATCATATCCCCCATTGGATTTGCCTGGCCACTATGGCCTACAAAAAACAAAAAATACATTTCTCCTGTCCTGTTTATGGGGATGCAGGTGCATAGGTCCCAAGTTTTGCATTTGTGAACTGACTAGGCATTTTGAAGATTATGTAGATGGCAATGCACATGAATAATCGGATGATGGATCATCTGGAGAGGTCAATGTTAAGATGCTTTGATTCCCGAGACCAAAAAATTTGAAAATAAGTAAAGCAAAAAGACATTTTGAAACAATGATCAGATTCTAATGTATTAGGTTCTGCTTATGAGAGAACAGGTCTAGTACCATTGTTTCTTGAATGTTATTGAGCTTTTATATAGCATCTCTGTCTTCTTTCAAATCCCATTTTGTAAAGTGGGAGAGAATTTTCAGGGTAGGAATAAGAGGGAGTTTGTTTATCAAATCAGGGAATTTTGAGAAAGCCATACAACAAATATGGCTTCCAGAAATAATATATGATGGCTAACTAACATCTTCTGACTCTTTTTTTTGGTGTTTTTCAGGAGATAACTAAAATGATATTAATTAACTTTGGTATCATGAAGCGCAGTAAGGGGACTCGTTACTTTCACATTTGGAACTTAAATTTTGCCTCGCGTCAAATTTATGCTGATGAAGCAGATCCAATGATTGTTTCTTGAGTTCATTTTGTCAGATGTATCTGATGATACTGTTAATTTCTAGATTGCAGCCTCACATTACTTTTGAACTGTAAAGTTTGATCGAATTTCTGGCCCAAATGTTGTCATGTTTACTTCATGTATGGAAGTCAATAGAAATCCAGAATTGGTCCTTTACTTTTCAATGTTGTAAATTTGTTGGTATGATTTGCCTTTAGAATGTAAAAGATATGATTTGTCTGCTTAGCTTCATTTTTAAGGGTCCTCATTTTGTTTGTGCTCTTATGTGCACATAGGACTTGTACATATCTCACCATTTCATGAACAACCTACTAATAAACATTCAACCTCTCAAATTGTATAAAGATTAAAAGAATAGATTTTTCCTTGTACCGGACATCTATAGAATTAGTCAATTCGAAGAGCTGGATACATAGATTATCAAAAATGGGGATCCAGATTATTATGATGAAGATCTTCTAAAACTTAGGTAAAGACAATTAACGATATTTATTCAACAACACAAATCATATAATATCAAACTAGAATCACAGGTGCTGGGAATTAGGACCACCGGTAATAATTTGATGGATTCAAAGAATCCTTAAAGAAAACATGTTTCAACCTATAGTTCCATGAACCTTAGTTGTGATATGATGGACCACCCAACATAATAATATTATATTAGAAGTCATAATTAGGTTTGAATGTTAGAAGAAGTCATAATTAGATTTAACAGTTAAAGGCATTAACTCTACGTCTATTCAAATTTTGTGATACAAATAAAATTGTATTTGATATTTAATATCATAAAGAAACTAGAGTGAAATCTAAAAGTAACAAAAAGGAAATTTGCCTAAAATTTTAGGAATTGGATAGAGATATACATGAGAAAGGGAAAAATACAGGGCATTTGAAACAAATTTGGCCAAAATGCCTCTTACAATCCTAAACAATGAAATGCTTCCAAATAATATCATTCTTCCTAGAGATATAAATAAAAATAAAATAAAAATACTAATATTAAATTAAAACAATTTAGCATTGATGAAGTGAGAATCTTGAGTGCTCAAAATTTTTTAGTCTTTTAGAAGGTCAAATATAATCATTGAATTCTAGCTATTTGATTGAATTTCACCTTTAATCAACTACTTAAGCCTCCAATTGATTAAAATTATATTGAAGCAATTGTTGTTTATAAAAAATATTTTATTGGTAGTTGACAGCTTATGAGCTCGTTTAAAGATTTAGGACCAAGCTAGTTTAAAAAAAAAACTATTTTCTAAATATTTAATAAGGCATCTTTAATTTTGATTAAATCATTTATTTTGTATAAATTAATAAATATATAAACATGTAATTTTAAATTAAATTTAGATAAATTTTTTGGAGCTGTAATTTTATTTTTAAATTATTTATATTCTTAATTTTTGTAAATTTTTTTAACCACGTGATTAATTTATATAAATTTGTATATTATGTAAATATTAGATACTGTTTATGCCACTAATTGACATAGTTATGGATTTAGCAATTAAAATAAAATTCTAAGAAATTCACAGTGGAATGATTACTCAAGGCAGTTTAGTATGATATACTTAATTTTTCATATGAAATTGTATACTATATTGAAAATTTCGATATAAGAAAATTATACACCGTGTCTAAAATTTGATATATCATATTTTCGTCTTGATATGAATTTCATGTCCTTCATAATAAAAATTATACTAAAATTTTGATGGTATAATGCATTTTATATCGAAATTAAAAAAATTGTATTTGTCCAATTACCCACTAATTAGAGAATAAAACATCTTAATAAAAGTAGTAATAATAAAAGGATAAAGAGAAGTTTGGATAGTAGCTATCCTCAATAATACTAGAAACATAATATTCTAAACTCTAAACCCTATACAAATTCTATCAAAAAAATAAAATTTTCTCATCACTCCACCAAGGGACCAAAACATGGTCAAGAAGTATGGTTTGATACCTTGAGGAAAATTACTTGACTCCCAGAACCATGTATAACCACTCCCAGAAGCCACATGCAATATCCTTGTACATAATAACAAGGCATTAACAAACAAACAACCAATGATAAGATTTTAAAAAACACAACCAATCGACAACATCAGCTAAAGTATTGATTACAAAACGAAGTGCTTTGTAATTTGTATTAGGTTAGATCAACCACCTTCTAAAAGAATAATTCTGACATCTAAATAACAATATAAATATAGTCTTGCTCTTCAATACTTTCAAGTCATAATTTAAAAAATAGATAATTTATAAGAGAATTTGTTACACTAAAATATTAAAAAATATTAAATCTCATACACTGTTAATATTCATACGTTTGGTATATATCAATATGTTATATACAACATATCAAAATTATTTCCACTCCTATATATTTATGGTAACATGGATGGAAACTTTTTTACCATTTTTGGGCTTCCCGGGGGTTCTTTTGCCCATCTGACTACTATTATTTTTATCCAATAAAAGAAGTGGGCGACAACATTTAAATTAGAGCTTGCGGCTAAAGCTATAAATTAATAAAACGTTCGTTAACAAGTTTGATATTCGACTTGGTAAGAGTTTGTTTATGTTCGTTCAATATACACAAGATCAATTAAATAAAGAAGCGTGAACAACTCGTTAAACTAAACAAGCAAGCTTGAACACATATATGTTCAGGTCGTTAATGTTTGTGAAAAACGTTCGTGAACCATGTTTATTAATAAAATTCTTATCAATATAGTAAATAAACAAATAAAATAAAATAAATAAATAAGTTTGAATTATCAAGCTCAATAACCAATCAAACAAATAAAAATTTCAAATAATTAAACAAACTTGAATTGAAAGCTCGATAACATCTAAACGAAACAAGCTCGAACCAAGCTCAAGCCAAGCTTGAATTGAGTGTTCGATAACATTTAAACGAATCAAACTCAAGTCAAGCTTCAAACAAGCTCAAGCTCATAAAAAATAAAACAAGCCAAGCTTGAACAATCATTTCAAAGACTTGGTTCATTTTAAGCTCGGCTCGACTTGGCTCGGTTACCTTATCAAACAAGGTTGAATACCCCAAAACTCGGTTAGGCTCAGCTCGTTTACAACCCTACTTGCGGCTCAACTCAATCGTTATTTTCTTGATCCATCATCATCTTCACCTCACTCACCTACTTTGGTTCTTTCTTTTTATTTTTTTTCTTTAGGTTGTTTACGTAGATCTTTTATTGTTGCCAACGACGATCTCAGAAAGAAGGGTTCAGTGAGAATAATACGTTGGAATCCGTTTCTTCCGCAGAGATCTGCACATTTATGCAACAAATTTGGTCGATAAGGTTGGTTAGTGTGGAGGTGGGTAGGGTGGTTCGGTACAGTATACTGAACCCTAAACCGCATACCGTATCGAAAAGTTTGATATAAAAAAAATCATATCGATATCATATCAAAATTTTAGTATATAAAAAATTCAGTATACCAAATTTTTGGTATGATATAATTTCCATATTGTTTATAGTAAAATTTCGTTATTGATAAGATATATCAAAAATTTTGATATAAATCTCATATCGATATCGATACTAAAAAATTTGGTACGATATACTAAATTTTTTGTATTTTTTCCCAGGGGCCTTCAACCGCGTTGGTTGGAAGAAGGATAGAGCTGAAGAGCAACGTGATGAGGCTTGAGGTTCTAGATGCTACATTGGAGCTAGTGTTGGGTTACATTGCCAATAAGTATGATTTGTTACCTTGCGGAAAATCTCTTTGACACTAAAATCAGTACAACCAATCCAAAATCCACATTCAATACCCCATTTTCATAATAATAAGGCATCAACAAACGCACAACAATAAATTTGAAGGAAAAAATACAACCAATTACCAAGTAACTAAAGTATTGATTATAAAAATAAAATGATCTATAATTTGTATTAGGACAAATAAGCCATCTATAAAAATAATAATCCCAACTAACAATATAAATATACTCTTACTCTTCAAAACTTTCAAGCCCTAATTAAAAAAAATGAGTAATTTATATATAAGAATTTGTTTGATATTTTGATGTATATTGAAATACTAAACAAAAATATATTAAATCCCATATGGATATTAAAAAATTTTGTATGGTATAATACTATAACAAAATTTCTGATATACTATTAATATCGATAGTTTGGTACATGTTAGTGTGGTATGTGTAATATGTCAGTGTAATTTACACTAATAATTAAACTGAGATTTTGATGTATGATAAGTTAAAGTTAGATTATGTGATTGACCTCTTGAGCTAAGTGTGCAGACTAATAGACTTAATGGATCTAGAGGACCAGATACCAAGCTGAAGTCCAATCAGATTAGGGAGGACATCAGATGCCTAGCAGAAAGTCTAGTTGGGTCAAGAGGATCTGACATCTGGCAGAAGTTTAGTCGGGTCAGGGAGGACTAAACGACTAGCTGAAGTCCAAATGGTGCATCTGACGGGAAGATCTAGTGGGTCAAGAGATCAGAGTCAAGTAAGTCCGCAAATGGTAGTGGAGGTAAGCAACTAGATGATAGATCTAATGAGGGCACGCTCCCCATTAATGGAATAGTAGACGTTAGTCTGACCTAGGGTTTCAACGAAATCTAAAGTCAAGACTAGACAACCCCGATACTGTCTAAATGTTTAGTAATTTCATATTATTGTCTATTGTACTAACTATGCGATGTAGAAAATCAAAATTGGAGTTAGGACATTCCCAGCGCTAGGAGGGCTGAAGACTAGATAGATTCTGTGGTGTAGTTTGCACTAATAATCAAACTCAGGTTTTGATGAATGACAAATGGATTAAAGTTAGACTTTGTGTGATCTAACGTCTCTACCAAGAGTGCAGTTTAAAGTCCAGATGTGTGATTCCGACAAGAGTATGAGATTATTCGATTCCCGATGGAGTGAAGTCCGGATGTGCGATTCCGGCAGGAAATCGGAATGTGAGATTCCAGCAGGAAATCGGGATATGCGATTTCGACAGAAAATCAGGATGTTCGATTCCCTATGGATTGAAGACCGGATGTGTGATTCCGGTAGGAGATCGAGATGTGCGATTTCCGATTGGTGGAAAGCCGGATGTACGAATCCGGTAAGAAGATGGGATGTTCAATTCCCGAATGTCGGACGTCCGATTCCGACATGTAAGTGAGGTAAGTCACTGGAGGAGAGTGATTTAGCGAGAATGTATTTTCGTTGGAGGGAACATCAGACGTCGGTCCAGCTTAGGTCCATTTTAGAAACCTAAGTTGAGACCTCAACTAGGTCTTGGTCCTGGAGGGACAAGATCTAATTCATATTGCTTATTAATACTTATTATAATTGTGCTAACTTGATTTTACAAGTTAGACATTTTTTTTTTGAACTAACATATAAATATAGTCTTCTACGATTTTTATACCCTAATTAAAAATTTTAAGATAAGATAATTTATTTGATATTTCAATATATACTAAAATATTAAAAAATATTAAAGCTCACATAATACCCAAAAGTTCGATACAATATAATACTTAGTATACCGTTAATACAGTATAATACTTAGTATATATCGATATGATACGTGTAATATACTAAATTTTTGATATTATTTCCGCCCCTACTTACGGTAATATGAATCGAAATCTTTTGTTGTTTTTGAGATGACCTTGGTTCCACTATCCATCTAATTATTATTATTATTATTATTATTATTATTATTATTATTATCTTTATCTAATAAAAGGATTAGAAGATAACACTTAAATTAGAGCTCGAGGCTCAACTTGATTTAGATTTTCTTGATCCATCGTCATCTTCACTACACTCTCTTGGTTCAATTTTTTTCTTTAGGTTGTTATGTAGGCAGCGATTTTCGAAGGATTAGGTGAGAATTTAGCAACATCATAATCTACTTCTTTAACGTAGCTCCGAACATTTACGCGATAGATTTGGTCGAAATTTCAGTATAATATAATATCTTATTGAAATTTTAAATATTATATATTAGATATATATGGTATGATATGTGACCAAATTTTTTAATACTTTATCATCCTACTTATGGTAACATAAATGAAAATCTTTTGTTTCCTATGGGTTCCTCGGTCCATCTAATTACTATTATTATTATCATCCAATAAAATAATAATAAATAAATAAATAAAAGTAGACGACGACACTTAAATTAGGGCTGGCGGCTCATTCGTATTTTCTTGACCAGTAATAATCTTCAACTCTCTTTTTGTGTGTTTTTTTCCTTTAGGTTGTTTCGTATTCTTCATTATTGCTTGTTCGGCGATAATATGCCGTAGGAATCTTCTCCCGCTTAGCTCCTCACATTTATGCGGCGGATCTGGTGGAGGTAGGTTTTTTGGGGTCTTCAACCAACCGTGCTAGTTGGAAGAAGAAGAAGAAGAAGAAGGATGGAGCCTAAGAGCTGCTCGATGAGGCTTGAGGTTCCAGACGCCGCGTTGGAACTGGTGCTGGGCTACATGGACGACCCACGCGATAGGGAGGCGGTCTCGTTGGTCTGCAAGCGGTGGTACCACATCGACGCCCGGTCGCGGAAGCAGGTGACGATTGCCATCTGTTACTCAACCAGCCCCGATCGGCTCCGCCGTAGGTTCCCCAACCTGGAGTCGCTGAAGCTCAAGGGCAAGCCACGCGCTGCCATGTTCAACCTCATCCCAGAGGAGTGGGGCGGCTACGCTGGTCCGTGGGTTCGTGGCCTCGCCGAGCCCCTTAGTTGCCTCAAGTCCGTCCACTTTCGCCGTATGATCATTGAGGACGAGGACATTGCTGTGCTGGTTAGGGCTAGAGGGGACAAGCTCAAATCGATTAAGATTGACAAGTGCTCAGGATTCTCTACAAATGGCCTCATGACCATTGCCCGTTCTTGCAAGTAACCATTTACTTCACTTGAATGAACTGTTCTTAATTGTTTCTTTTAATCTTTGGTCTTTTTTGACCTATATTTTCTTGCTATATAATTTTTTTTGGCTATCACTGAGAGTTAAAGGTATGGTATTTTGTAAAATAAATATAACCAAGGACAAATTTTACCTTTTTTTTTTATTTATTATAAAAACATGAACTTATGAAAACTTCTTGACTAAAGCTATTTAGTATAAGGATCTAATAATGCCTCCTGTACGCTTCATTCCTATACTTGCTGCAATTTTTTTTGTGAATCACTAAGATGTCAACCTTTTGTTCATTGGTCCTGTAATACTCAACATGAACAACACCTTCATTCACAAGCTCCCTTAAGAAATGGTATCAAATTCAGATATATTTTGTTTATCCATGAAGAACTAATTCCTTCGAAATTAAAATTGTTGAAATGTTGTCATAGAATAGGATTGTTGAACCTTATTGAATATGCTTGAGATTATCCAAAATATCATGCAACTAAAGTAAATGATATCTTGCAAAAAGAAGGGGGAAAATTTTTTTTTAGCTTCTATGATAGAGAGTGCAATAGTAGGTTGGTTTTTTGAATCATACTATTGCTCCACTTTCAAGAGTCTCTCAGTGTAGACAACAATATTAACTGTCACTTTACCTAATAGAATGTGTCATAGCCAAGAGTCTTTTCGCATATCTAAGAATTCTTTTTTGTTGCCTCCCAATGGTTAGAGAAAGGTTTTTTTCCGCAACTATGCTTACTAAACTTACAACATACATAATATCTATTAAGTATAATAAGTTTCCAACAAATGAAACATGATTGAGTTAATCAACTTCCCTTCAATGTTTGTTTCAATTTCAATCCTGTAATAAGCATTCTCCATTCTATATAAATATTTTAAATCTCTTTTGCATAACTCTTTTGAGTGATGAGAATTCCTTACTTGGATCTAAGAACTTTAATTCCAAGGAAATGGTGTAATTCAACCAAATCAATCATCTCAAATTGAGATCTTGAAATCATTTAGTATCCTCAAATCATTACTAGAAAAATAAGATCAACACAAAGACTTACAAAAAGTAACAAGGTGAAGATTATTTAAGATTGAAAATAAATTCAGATCGGTGCATTCATAATGAAAGGTAACAATGTGAGGAATATTCAAGATTGGCTTGCACATAATAAATTAAAGATTTATTTTTATTGTGTGGTAATTAGCATTTTTTTTATTTTAGTAATATAGAAGAATAATTACAATCCCAACTAAAATTAGTAGATTTTTATTTAGAATATTTATCTTCACATTTGTTGTAGAATTGAGTCTATAAAAAAATAAATCTCCTTTATTTTTATAATCTTTGCAATAATATATTTTTCAATTTAATTTCTCCGTTTGAGATTTTCTCACCTATTGGTGAAATTTTTTTTTTTTCACTTTATCAATTTCGTACCAAGATCTTGAGTGGTTCAATTTTGATAACGTCTATTCCCTCTAATGCATGTTCTTTGTGGAAGTTAAGAGGATTTGATTCAAAGTCACACATTTTGATTTGCTTAAAAATCAATGGCATAGTTGTGTATGTTTTTGTTCCTGTTCTTCAGTCATTTTGGGAACTACAAATGGGTTGGAATCATGGTGTACAAATGTTTGCTACTCGTAGATTGTAAAGTTCAGTGTAATTTTTTAGCCACTATGTACAAGTAACAATCAAACAAACAAAATATGCAAAAAGTTGGCAAACCTAAGCATATTTCATTTGATACAGCTAATTTGATTAATTATCTGGTGAAAGTTAGGAATCCAAAGCTTCTTTTACAATGCAAATCACTACAACTTTGATTAATTTGCTCCCTCCTATAATGATTTTCCTATAAGTTTATCTGTTTCAGCCTATCCATGAATACTGGTTCTCACTTGGAACATGCAGAAACATGACAACATTATTCTTGGAAGAAAGCTCAATTGCTGACAATAATAATAATAATGACAATAGATGGATTCGAGTTCTTGCTCTTAACAACTGTGTGTTGGAGGCGTTGAACTTTTACATGACAGATCTCAAAGTTACACCGCAGGACCTTGAGCTACTTGCCAGGAATTGCAAATCATTAGCTTCCTTGAAAATCAGTGAATGTGATATCTCTTTTCTAATCCATTTTTTCCAAGAAGCGACATCACTGGAAGAATTTGGCGGGGGATCATTTAATGATCAGGTTGGAGAGACCGACAAGTACGAAACAGTTAAATTTCCTCCAAAGTTGTGTTGCGTTGGCCTTATCTATATGGGTACAAATGAAATGCACTTATTATTTCCATTTGCTGCTTCACTCAAGAAGCTGGACTTGCAGTATACATTTCTCCACACTGAGGATCACTGTCAGCTGATCCAACGCTGTCCAAATTTAGAGGTTCTAGAGGTAAAGACTGTCTGTCTATAATCTTTCATTGTGATTCACCCATGCACTTGTCTGTTATCAAAAAATCTAATTCACAATCTTAACTGATATCAGGTTAGGGATGTGATTGGAGATAGAGGGTTAGAAGTCGTGGCCCAGACATGTAAGAAATTGAAAAGGCTCAGAATTGAGCGAGGTGATGATGAACAAGGCCTGGAGGACGAGCAGGGTCGAGTCACACAAGTTGGTCTATCCATGCTAGCTCAAGGATGTCCTGAGCTAGAGTACTTGGCAGTATATGTCTCTGATATCACGAATGCAGCCCTTGAAGCTCTCGGCACTTTCAGCAAAAACCTCTGTGATTTCAGACTTGTCCTGCTTGACAGAGAAAAGAAAATAACAGATTTACCCCTTGATAACGGTGTCCGGTCTCTGCTCAGAGGTTGCACAAAGCTCAAGAGGTTTGCTCTCTACCTCAGACCCGGTGGACTGTCGGATTTAGGCCTTGCTTATATTGGAGAGTACAGCGGCAACGTCCGCTGGATACTGATGGGCAATGTTGGTGATTCTGACGTCGGATTACTGAGGTTTTCGAGAGGATGCCCGCGCTTGCAAAAGCTTGAGCTAAGGAGCTGTTGTTTCAGCGAGCAGGCTTTGGCCATTGCAGCTCAGCAACTACCTTCTTTGAGGTACTTGTGGGTGCAAGGGTACGGGGCATCTCAGAATGGCACTAGTTTTTTGCCAATGGCACGTCGGTTCTGGAATATAGAATTCATTCCTCCAAGCCAGGATACTGCTTCCGATGAAGTAGAAGATAGGCGCGGAGAAGCGCAGATACTTGCCTACTACTCCCTCGTCGGTCGGAGAAATGATTGCCCAGAATCTGTGATCCCACTACTCCTGCCATGAATTGATTGTACGTACTTGGGCTTTTATTTTTATTTCTGTTCAGTTGTCTCATTTTCCCCTAGTTGCCTTTGATCATTGTATTGGTCGCAAGGGAAATACATGCATCTCATCTCAGCATAACAATTTGAGTAGTTAATCTGATGTTCTGCTTCCTTTTACCTTCACTTTTGTTTGATCCGAAGTATGAAATGCAATTGCATCCACCTTTACTCTAGTTAGTCCCATAACGAAGGACAAGTTCGGTTTGATCGTCCGCATATCAACAATCAAGTTCGTGAAGGAGATATATCTCTTTTATGTTTTAATCATTTGTACTCATGGTTAATTGCCGTGATTTATCTCCTCCATGTTGACCGAGGGACCAAACCATGATTTATCTCCTCCATATTGACCGAGGGCCAGATTGACGGGGACATTGAGGCGAGCAAATAACCTTTGTCATAAGTTTCCGTGAAGGAGAGGGAAGGATCACAGAAGAAGGATTCAGTGCATAGAGTCATAGTCGTGCTGCGGGAGGGCTGTAGCGGCGCGCACGTGGTGCCATGTACATGCGCAAGCAATTACTTTCCATGCCATCAATGGCACCGTAGGGTGACTGCATTGATGAGATGTTGGACGGATGAAAGTGGGTGCATGCATTTGGATGTTGGATGATGTTTGAATACTACTTTTTATGATTGAATTTTAGAT
>JBAMIE010201988.1:0-10992 GCA_037177295.1 Kaempferia parviflora
CGACCTGGCTTTGATACCACTTGTTGGGACCTTTGACACCTGCTATAAGGGGTGAAGACATCGGCCACGCACTTTGGTTGCTTCCTACACTTGTTAATACGCAACGGAAAACCAAAACAAACAACTAGAAAGCAAAACTAACTCTAAAGAAAAAAAACACACACAATCAAACCTTACACATTTGTTTACATAGTTCGGAGATAGCTTACTCCTACTTCATGACAGTTTGTAAGGTGGACGATCCTGATATGTCGGTGGACGACTCCCGGAAAAACCTCCGGCTAGCTCTCGTAGCTCCTGGTGGGTGGAGAAACCTCGCAACAACACTTTGACCACTTACTTGAGCTTAGAAAACAACTAATAGACTTTAACTAAGCCTATTTGTCAACCTGGCTCAAGGTTCCCGAGCTCTCTTAAATAGAGCTCTGGTAGAAACACCCAAGTATATTTTCCACCACAGTCGACTAATAAGTATATCAGTTGACTAGTCCCTCCTAAAAATATGGTTATTACATCCCAACAGCTCTTTATCAGTCGACTGCTACAGTGCACCAGTCGACTGTTATAGTGCACTAGTCGACTGCTATAGTACTGGTCAAACTGCTATAATGTCAGTCGACTGGTAAAATCCTAAACCTAGGGTTTCCCTTCCCGAGTACATTTCTCTCAACAGTCGTCCTCGCTCGACCAATCTAGACCTAGCCTTTTAGCCTCCTACATCAGCCTTGCATTCCTCGGATGCTC
This sequence comes from Kaempferia parviflora, assembly GCA_037177295.1. Lineage (NCBI taxonomy): Eukaryota > Viridiplantae > Streptophyta > Magnoliopsida > Zingiberales > Zingiberaceae > Kaempferia > Kaempferia parviflora. Next base: position 745 of record JBAMIE010201988.1, read on the forward strand.
CTCATCCTTCATAGTTTGCCTTCAAGAGCTTCCATCGGCCTCAGTCCTTATTGTTGAGTCTTCCTTTGCCAAGTCACACTTGAGCTTACACCGCTAAGGCTCCCCCTTGGACTTACACCACCAAGACTCTACTTGGACTTTCCTCCTTTGACAAGATCACCCTTAGACTTTCCTTGTTGTACATGTATCCTGCATACTCACAAACATACATAAAATACAATAATAACCTAACTTAAATATTTTCCCAAACATCAAAACTTAGGGTACCTAGATTGCTCCAACAATATTTGAGCTTAATTCTCATGTTTGATTGAATGATTGTGTAGGATTGCTAATCCCGTAGGGAGAATGCTCTAGATTGTATGACCGAGAGACCCTAGTGACAAGGGTATCCCATTTTTGGACATCTAGAGTATTACCCCGAAAGGAGAAGCAATTCTCCACAAAGGAAGTAGAGAATTTGACTTAATTGTTATTTCTATTTCTATGTTATTGAGTGTTAGTGTATTTTTGTGATGTATGATCGAGAGGCCCTAGTGACAAGGGTATCCCTTTACCGGACTTCATAGGATTGACTTCCATTTAGTAGCATAGGATATGGATCAAGATAACATTCCAACTTGACCTCCACGGGGAAGAGCCGGTAATGAATCTAACTTCCTACAAGTGCATACGAATAGAAGATGGGCAATAGGTGATTCATGATACATTGATTAGTATTACAATGAAACCGAACTCCTAGAACATTTCTCAAACCAAGTTCCTCAATAATCTCTCTCTCTTTCTCTACTCTACTTCTCTCTTCATATGTGATTGTGACACTCTACCCCTTGTTGGTTTAGCTAATTTGTTGTACTTAGATTTTAGTGCTTATATCCAGTTCCTGTGGGATTAATAATCTTTTATTACTTGACAACAACCATATACTTGCGGATTGCAATTGTCGCACATCAATAGTCATTTGTAGAGAATCGGTCTCCTTATAAGAGAATTATTCTAGAAAGTCCGCTTAAAATGTTACTCCCTGTCACAGGGCTCCCCGGTTATACTATCTAGTGCTTCTCATCAACAAAGTAACAAATCCACCGCAATCCACATGCATAAAACCATACAAACATTTCGTCGAACATGTATAAGACACAACACACATAGAACATGACATAAACACTTCATTGAATAAGAAAATAAGTAAATATATAGTTCATACATCAATATCACATTAAAATTACTCCCTACATCCTAAAAATCGAGGAATCTACTCCATTACAAGGGGAATACTACCAAGAGACAATAAGTAAAACAATCTACAACTCAAAACATAAAAAGAAGAGAAGGTTTATCCATGTTGCATCGGTCTTCTTGGATGTAATTTTTTGCTATAGATATGGACGGATGGTGCAGATCGACGAAGATGAAGCTCTAGGATTTTCCCTAGAGGGGAAAACCCCTCCCAAAGATAGGTACGGAGCCCCAAACCAAGCATCTTGAGAAAAGGGGAGAAAAATACTCTTTTATAGGCGGGGTCATGTAGCCCTCACTCTAGGCAGGCACGACCGTGCACATGACCATTCCTGGTGGGCACAGCGGGGTCGTGTGCACCCCTGGACTCGAGAGGCACGACCTGGCTGTGTGCTGGGCTAAATGGATGGCAGGTCGTGCCAAATGGCACGGCCTAGCGGTGTGATCATCTGAGGGGCAGCACGACCATGCCTCTTGGCATGGCCGAGCCATGTAGAACTCTAGGAATCAGGCACAGCTTATCCGTGGCTTCCTGAGGAGAGGAACCACGGTCATGCCAGGCAACACTATCAGGTTGTAGCATTGCTCTGACATCCTACTAGCTCTATTTCTGCTTCAATTTCGCTCTAAATTGTATTCTGTCAATCAAAACAAGCAAAGAGCATATCTTCGAATGAATATAATGGAAGTATGACTTATATAATGAAATAGGGTGCACCAAACATAAATTATATTCATGAAATATAAGTATATATGCGTCAAATAATGCCTAGAAACATATATAACTTACGCACATTAGTGGGGTGGAGGGTACAAAGAAGAAAGGAATATGCTTAAGAAACATAACATGACAAGACATATACAATTTTTTATTGACTGGATAAAAAATAATAATATTCCTTTTAACCAACATCATAACCAAGGAAGACATACAAAGCAGACCTTGAGGATAACTTATTACGCTTGACATGTGGTCGAAGAACAAAATAAGTACAACTAAAAACAGGTAAAGAAGAAAAATCAGAAGTACGATCATATAATTTTTGAAAAGGAGACAAACTTGAATTGTAAAAAGTCGAAATCCTATTAATCACATGAATAGTAGTAAAAACTATTTCTCTCTAAAAAATACTAGAACATCAGCGAACAATAAGAATGAGTAGGTTGTATAAACAAGATGTCTGTGCCTTTTCTCTACAACCCCATTCTGTCCAAGTGTTTCTCGACACTATGTTTGATGTAAGTACCTTATGATGCAAATAAACGAGAAAAATCATTGGAAGTGTACTGACCCCCTAATCATAATAAAAACACTTGATAACAGTCAAATGTTAAGTTTTGACAATAACTTTAAAGTCATTGAAGATGATAAGATAATCAAACTTGCGTTTTATAAACTAAACTCAAGCATAACGAGTGCAATTATCAATAAAAAAGACATAATATCTTGATTCTCTTTTTGTAGCAACAAGAGAAGACCCCGCATATCAAATTGAATAAGATCAAAAGGATTAATTGAAAAAGATAAACTTTTATTAAAAGGTAACAGAGAAAATTTTACTATTTTACAACCACTACAATCAGAAACATCATAACTTTTTTAAAGTTCCTAATGCTCCAGGCGAAACTAAAAATTATAAACTGGACGTTGAAACATGCCCTAGACGAGTATGTCATAAATAAAAAAATAGAAGAATTATTCAATCGAAAAGATTGTATCAACACTAGAAATTGTCATATTTGATACTTGGAGATGACCAACTCAGCTCCACATAAATTTTCTACTGACCACCAAGATAAAATTGGAAAGCACTCACGGATGCTCATCTTAGGATTATCGTCCCGATGACTGGTTCGACCCCACATAAATTTTCCACTGACCACCAGAATAAAACGAAAAGTGCTCACAGCGGTCCATCCAAGCAACCAACGTTCTTAAGATTGTCGTCCCACTAAAGAAAAATCCTTATAATGCATTCGATTCTTAGATGTCTGATTAATCACTTAGAGGGCATAGGGGCAATAGATTTATTTATTCATCACTATTAAAAAGGTGATCTGACATGTATTTGATACGCCTGATTATGGTTTGTAGGCTGCAAGTGCTAAATCAACCTGAATATATTCTGCATAAAATGCATCTGTACCATATCAAACTTCCCGACTCTGGTAGCATTTCAAACTTCACGAAGAATAAGAACAAAAGCTAAAAAAAACCAAAAATTATTAATCAATTAATTGAAGAAGAATATAAAGCTTCAATGAGATCATTCATTCGGGTGAAGATAAGTAATAGGGGAAAACATATAGAATGGGTAAAACACTGGCCAACAGGATGAAACAACTACTGGAAACTAAAAATCTGGCAGAGTACTAACTAGCAAGAAGAGTGTCTTAATCAATCTTGTCATGAAGAGTGACCACCAGATCATGGGCATCATCCAAGAGTTTCCAAACATCCAGTTGCCCGGCCATGCTATTGCACTCTCGTAGGATCTCATCCATGCTGCTGTACCTCTCGATGATCAACTTTCTTCTCTGCAACACGGATGCTGCAATGGCATAGAGTAGCAAGTCATCTGTAGGAGGAGCTCGCAACCTCATCCTCCCCCAAGCTGATTTACCATAACCTGCTCGAATTGCTGCCTGATCAGCCCACATAACCTCCCACAAACACAATGTCTGCTCGAACGTGAGCTCCCTTCGAAATACAACTACCACCATTCTGTACACAAAGAAGCAATCTTCAGCTTGAAGCTTCTCCAGATGTTCATAGAGTTGCAGGTCCTTGAACTTGATGACCTTTGATACGATGTTTAATTGCCTCCTGATGCCTACCTCATCAAGCCTAAAATTATGCCTGGCTTTCTTCATAAAGCCAACAAAGCACCAAAATGCCTCATGGTCTTCTTCCATTACAGAAAGAATAGGAGTCAAAAGATCACTCATTCCTTGGCAGTACCCAATCACAGGATCATAAAGTGCATAGGCTTCAAGAACTGCAACAAGTCGAGTAGCATGGTAGATTCTGCATGGTTCCAAGTCCTCATAGTCTGTCAATCCGACGTCAGCAGCAGCCTTAAGAGCTCTGGCCTCAGAGACTGCAGCTTGAACTGGAGAGTAGGGAATCCACTCTGTGTTAGCTCGGATGGAGTCTAAGCGGATGATACGCTGCCATATGGCAAAATCCTCAATGGTTCGAATTGAATTTATGGTGTCTGTCTTTGCTGAAGCTATTCCTGTTATTCTGTGATTATTTTCTCTTGAAGGCTCTGCACGAGTGATCAACAAGGTTTCTGGATCTTCAACGGAAGATTCACTGCCTGATGATACTGCACCATCTTCAGGTACATCTGAATGTGTAATGCCACTCCTCTCCTCTTCATCCTGATTGGCTATGGTGGAGATGAGACTTTTCTCTTTGATTGATTTCTCCAGATTTTCTTTGTTTGAGCATCCTTGTCCAATTGAGACCGACTCCTTAGCATAAACTTCTTCAGAACACTCAGAATCACATCCCTGAACAAAGCTTGGGCTATCCAATACTGTTTTTAACTCCTTGTGATCATCCCTGCTAAGTGTTGTGAGGCGTTGACACTGTTTCCGTAGTTTCTCATATTCTTTCCTGTGGGGATAGGGAAATATGATCAGCAATTCGCCTTCGCAGAAAAGATCAGCAAGTAGTACATTGATTAGTGTCACTAATCATCTTATATTAGTCAATATAGAAGAGCTAAATGTTTAAATATTTCTCCATAATCCTCAACCTAGCATTATCATCCAGCTGCAATTATTTGGAGTAGGCAACATGAACCTCCATTGAGTTCTCTGTAAGGTTATATCACTACTAATATTCAAATTGATTAAATTATATTCAACTAATGTTTATTTTGGTCTACCACAAAAAAAAAAAAAAAAACTAGAAAAAAGGAAAATGAGCCAGAATACCTGTTTAGCATTCCTATCGAAATTCTTTGTGCCCTTGAACTGCTCAGGTCATAGCTGGAAGAGAAAATAAGAATTAATAGTTATGCTATACTAGGTTGGACTAAATTGATTTTCTAAAATTTCTAAAACTAGTAATTGTTGTTCACTACACAACAATATAAATATAATATATATTTATATTACATGTGTATAAATATAATATATATTTGTGCAATATCACAAACAATATATATCAACTTTAGCACAATAGAGAACTTAAAGTCATAATCATTGTTTGAAATCTCATACTGTGCTAAGCGAAATAGTTGCAATGTATCATTTCGATAAATTATCGAAACTTGATACTACTTGGCACCAAGACAAAAGTGTGTATTGTGTTAATTGTGTCAACAAGTATAATTTCATATTAACTCTCGACACTCCTTGGCATGCTAAAATTGAGATAATGATTTTTTATATAGTTTGTCAATACACAAGATGGTATTCAAACTGTAGCATTCGAGATGGAAAGCAAATGTTGAGCTTAACTATATAATTGTGTTATTTTTTCCCTCCTTCCACCAATTTATCACTCATACCGTTCATCGAAATGTCGGCACGATACCAAAACAATATTGTTCCAGTCAAAGACCGAAACATTAGCACAGCTTGAGATTTCGAACCCCCATCATAATTGACCCAAGTGAAAATCAGATTTTTAATCAGGCAGAATCTTTTATATTTTCACCTCTAATTAAGTTTGGTCAAAGGAGTCTTATCAGAAATGCCATCATGAGATTGGTCAATTGGAGTCCTAACTAGGCTTTCTAACCAAAACATAAACTTTAACTTTTAATATGCAGTTCCAAGAAGAGCTCTTGGAATTTCCAGTCAAGGTCTATAAATTGTGCCTCAAAAGCCTCAACAAGACATTTAAGTCAATCATATAATTGACAATAACTTTTCTCATATTGCATGCCTTATTTCTACAACATATCTTTAGCAATAAAAGGACTACTCGATGCACGAAGCTCCCGCCAATTCGGTCCTAGAGAAGGTTCAAATCATTGGGTCTATAATACGTAGTCTTATCCTATATTGCAAGAGGCTTTTTACGACTTGAACTTAGGACCACAAGGTCACATAACAACAGCTTTACTGTCATTATCTTTAGCAAGAGGCTTCCATTCTTTTGGTTAGGAGATTTGCTCTCTTTGTATTTTGATTGACAGGACGCTTTTTAGAGAAAAACAAAGCAAATCGGACGTTGGAGTGGAATTCAGTCGATCGTGCCTCAGGCACATGGTCGTGTCTGTGTCTTCTAGAGTTAAGACCATAGTTGTCACAAGCGCAAAGTGCAAAAAAGCGCTAAAGGGTCTTGGGGCTTAAGGCGCAAAGCGCAAAGCGAAGCGCACGCTTTATGGAAAAAAACCTAATAAACATATGGACTAATAATCTATTAAAAGTCTTTAAAAAATGTCTTTGAGAATTCAAATGCCCATAAATAAAATATTCTTTGATAAGCGGTAGATTATTCAAAAAACTAAAAATAAATCAAAAGTCTTTGAAAATATGATAGATGAAATAACAAATATTCAAATATCAAAACAATCATCTTCTTCATCTTCATTGTCCAAAATCTAAATCTATGTCATCAGCTACATCGCTTGATTTGTATCCATCAGTATCTTCTTCTTTAGTTTCATCATTATCTTCTTCATTTACAAGACTAGTTTGAGCAGTTTGCTTTCTTGTTGCTGATGAAGATACTGATGCCCCTTTTGAAGAAGATGCATTTCGAGAACGAAAGGCATACACACTTTCACCAACCCCAGATGCTTGTGCTACATCACTCTAATGCAAATCTTCACCTTCATAGACAAAATCATTATCATTGTCTCTATCACTGTCATCCAATTTTCCCAACAACCATTCATTACTATCATCTATCTTTGACAAAGTAATAGGATCAATCTTATCTCGCATGTCATGTCTTCTCCTCAAAGCTCTGTTGTACTTGATATAACCAAATCATTCAATTGTTGTTGAGACAACATATTTCTTTTCTTAGAATGTATCTACAAAGAAATTTAAAAGTAAAAAAATTTAGTTCATAATATAAATTTTAATATATATTTAAAAAAATCTAACTTACATGTTCAAAAACACTCCAATTACGTTCACAGCTTGAAGAAGAGCATGTGAGGTTCAAAATCTTCATTGCAAATGTTTTTAATTCAGGTGTTGATACGCCATAAGAAGACCACCAATCAGCTTGAAACATAAAAATATATAAGATTAACTTTATTACTGGAATTTCCCGGGTGATTTTGAAGTTCTTTGTCTAATAGCCATTGACAAACAAAAAAGCCCTTCTGCTTTCTTGTATTTTGTCAATTGATTTGTGATCTTATCCTGTAAATCCTCACCTCTCACCAATCTAGATATGCACATGTACAAACCCTCATCACTTCTGTATCATTTTCTATGTCAAGGTTTGAGTAATAACACTCTGGATTCAAAAAATATCGGCTGCGTGCAAAGGTCGATGGAGTTGAATATTCCATCTTTTGTCAATGAATTCAAAAAACAGTACGATATTTTTCTTCATTATTGTTAAATGACCCAGCGATAGCGTCTTTGGTTCTGTCCATTGCCTCATAAACATAACCCATGGAAGATCTTTTTTCACAGTCTACTGCCCGTAATACTTTCACCAATGGACCACCAACTTTTAATGCAAAAATCATATTTTTCCAAAATGAAGGCATCAATATCACTTCTGCTACATGCTTTCCTGCAACCTCTTTAGAAAATCGACTATTTGCTCACTTTTTAGATGTAAACATCTTTCTCAAATTTGCTTGTCGTACATAAAACCCCTTTAAAGTAAAAAAAAACAGTTGCAAAACGTGTCTTTGCAGTTCTTATCATGTCTCTCTGTCCAGTAAACTCTCTCATCATGCTCAATACTTATGGTTTATTGTAAATATAATCATTCACCATCAGCGTCCGTTCATGTAATTTTCTTAGATGAAAAATTTTGAATATATCATCAAGCAACAAATCCAAACAATGAGCTACACACGGAGTCGAGTATAAGTGTGGAAATCAATTTTCCAAAAGGCGACCTGAAAAAACAAAGTAAATTTAGTTAAAAAATTAAAAATATGATCCAATTCTTAATTGAAAGTAACATAAATTTAAAATATTACATTGCAACTTGCATTATCTGTTACAATCTGAACCACATTTTTTTCTCCAATGCGATACAAATATAGAAAGTAACTCAAACATCTTATCATTTGTGTGAGAATAGCCTGAAGCATCAACTAATTCAACAAATACACTTCCTTTGGGACCATTCACCAAAAAATTTATAAGAGTCCTACCCTTTTTATCCGTCCATCCATCTGCCATAATTGTGCACTGATACTTTGCATGATCTTCTTCATGGGATTTAAGAAATGAGTTCGTATTGGCCAACTCTTTCTTTAAATATTTAACCCTCACTTCATGATATGATGGAGGTTTCATACCTGATCCAAATTGTCCAATAGCTTCAATACAAGGCTCAAAAGAATCATATTTAACAGCATTGAAAGGAATTCCAGCATCATACATCCATCTTGCAAATTTCTCAACAGCAATATCTCTTTACTTCTTTTTATTTTCATCAATTGTCCTTTGTTTTTTGCACGTCTTTGATTGACAATTTCATCGAAATCTTTCATAAAATAAAGATTAATAGGTCCAATTTGTTTACACTTTTTACCTTGACCGTAGGATGGCTACTTGGATCAGATATTGGTCGTTTCCATTTCACTTTAGCTTGATGATCATCTTCATGTCCTTCTAAATCTTCAAAACCAACAAAATCATCAGAATGAAGTTCATCTATTTAATTCTTCAAATTACTCTTTTTTTGCATGAACTCTCTAATTTCTTTTTTAACATGCTCGAGACATTTTGGATAAGCTTTCGCATTTCTATTCTCTAACTAAATGTAACTTATGTCGATAAATTCCTCCATTTGTTACTTTACCAAAAAAAAATATAACCGACTATATTTAGATTTTTAGGATCCGGGCATGTTGCATAACTCCAACTAATATCCTCTCGAGTTGATGGAATTGTTGTATTTGACATGATTAAGATTTAACTTCGCTGAAATCAAAAAATAAAAAATATATAAAGCAGTAAAACAGAATTATATAAATCTAATTTATATGCATTAATAAAATTTAATAGAATTTTTTAATGTTAAATATAAAATTATGATTTATGAATATGAAATTTGATTTATATGAATTAATGAAATTTATTTAAAAAAATTTAAAGTTAAATAAAAAACTATGAATGTAAACCTATACTACTAAAAGTATTAGAATTTTTAAATTTATATTTAAAATTATAAATTTATATGATTTAATTAAATTTATTAATATTAAATATAAAATTATATATTTAAATCAGAATTATGAATTAATTATTAAAAATAAGAATATAAATTTTTAATAATATTTATTAAAAAAACTAATTTTAAATATATACTTTATTAGGGTAATATAATAGGGATTTATAAAAACATATTTAAATTATCCCCATTTATGCGAGGAATTGATGGAATTAATTAAATATAAATAAAAATTAAATATTTCATTCGCCGCCTGCCGCGAAATCGCGGTCCTTCCCCGGACGCCGCCGCCTTTGCTGGACACCTCCGTCGGTAGCGGAAGCGTCGTCGGACGCCTCCGCCAGCGTCCGGCGATGCGTCCGGCTCCCGTAGACGAGTCGCAACGTGCTGTCGAGGGCATCGCGACACGTCCGCAACCGAACACGTATCCTGACGCCACCAGCAACGCCGGAGGCATCCGGCGACGCTTCCTGCACTGACGAAGATGATCGGCGACGCGTCCGGCGCCACGGACGAGTTGCGATACCCTCTGCAGCAAGAATGCCGCGGGGATCGCGACGCGTCAGGAGCGGCCGGGCGCATTGCAGGACTCTTCCAACGGGCTGCGAAGCTTCGGCGCCAAAGCCAAAATATGCAAAAAAAAAAAAAAAAAAAAAAAAAGAGAA
>JBAMIE010201998.1:0-10992 GCA_037177295.1 Kaempferia parviflora
ATGAATCTATGTTATCTTTTCTTGGACATTTTTTTTCAGTTGGATCTATCCTTTCCAAACATTTTTATATGCACTAGCAAGGTCCATCTGTTCATGTTTTCATTCATGTTTTTGCAAGTGATTGTTGATCATTGTAGCAAACTTGTAATTCTTTGACTTTATAAAGTATTTGCGCATTTTAGTTTCAAGCGCTATCTATCATTCAAGTTGATTCCTGGTTTGCATAACAAACTTATTTTATTATTTTAATTAATAATTAAGTGGCAACTGGACCCACTAGATTATACAAACTTTGCAACTATTTCTGTGCTGATTCCTTGAGAAGATGCATACTAACGACACATTAGGGATCAATCCCAAAACCTATCAGCCTTGCACGAGTTTGTTTGTTGAGTTCTCTTCTTTGGATGCACAGCTAGTTCCAGGGATGTTTGGTTTTTTGGCGTATAAAGCTGCAGCTTTAGTTCAAGTATACAGAGATAACGAAGACCTACTCTTGATATTTCCAGACGATGAGACTAGCTGAGATGGTACGACCACACTCAACAACATTTCTTATTTTGTAGTCGCTTTTCGGTTTATCGAGTGTATGCTGCACGGTGCATATTGCAGAACTTGAGTGTTAATTTACTCAACAGTTACCCTCATGAGTTTCTGGCTGGATCTCAGTGACAGTGAGCAGAACCTTCAACGGAAAGATTTTTCAGACGCCAACAACTCTTCTCAAAGTAAGCAAAGAAAGCAGGTGATGCACATCCATATTTGTTGATATGTTGTTGTCGAAGAGCTTAAAATAACAAATCTGCTTGTCTTTCTTGTGTTTCAAGTGTCTCTTCCCCACAATGCCTTTGGCAAATATTTCTGTTGTCGTCGTGTTTATCAATCTCTTGTGTTTTTTTCCTTTTCTAAATGGGCGATGATCGATGAGTATGATATGGTTGATACATAGAATGCATTGTGTGTTTTGCCACCCTTGTTAGCCCACAACTAACATGAAGACTGTTTTCATGAGTATAATCTTTGTCCCTTTTTATTTTTTATATTTAATTTTTTTAATAAAATTTTAAAGAATTGAATGTTACTTGTTATAACACCCACTGGTTAACACCAATATGGATGCCTTACAATTTGCAAATTATTCCAGCAATACAAATAAGAAAGCAAAAGAAAATCAACCGCTTTTATAAGAAAGAAAAGAAAATCAACCGCTCTCGATCAAATAGAAACCTCCAAACCGTGGTCCCTCCTCGTTCGACTCCGTCCACAGATGCTGGAATTGGAAAACAACTGTTTCGCCTTCTCCCACGCGGCGGATCCGACTAACGCGTCCAGATGTAGTTTAGATCCTTTGGATTATAATTTATGATTCATTTCTTTTACTGTCTATTAGTCGTTGGATTAAAGGTGAGATTCAAGTATTGATCCATCTTAATTACATTCAACAACGATTGATGTACAGTAGACCAAGAATGAACTAGGATCTAAATCTATGTGATGTGAAGGGTGGGTGTCTAATATCGAACAGTAATTACACGACTGACACACCTGGAAAATTTGCCGGCAGGAGCTAACTTATTAATTAATTAAAAGAATTTTTATTTAGCCCCTTTAATTTTTTCTATTTTTATTTGAACCTTATACTTTTTTATAATAAAAATACTACTTCTCAATTTGATTTTAAATGGATGAATTATTTTTTAATATTTATTTTTTCCTTTTTATCATTTTTTAAAAATCATCGTTTAACTTATCTTCCACGATTTATTTTTCTTGTGTTATACGTTTAGGAAACCATCCCTAGGATTAGATGATATTTTATCAAAAATAGATTACATATAAAAGGATCCGCATAAAATATTCCCGAAATAACTGGACTAAATCGGGAATGAATACATTGAATTATTAAAGTATCAAGTATTTCTATGGTTTAACCATTTCGAGGTGCCCAATTTTGGTTCTACCAGTCATTGGATAAATTTAAGAAGTACAAATAGATCATAGGAGATAATTCAGCACCATGAATAATTCGAACACTTACCTTCATTAAGTAACAAAACAAATCTGAATAATATGATTCTGTGGGCAGCAATTTATTTCTATACACAATGACTTTTTGTGCTAGATCGTTTCTTATATCACACGCTACCAATTACGAATCATCTTTTCTCTTTATAATTATTAAGACATGTGTGTCATTTGACGCAACCAAATCCAATTAATATTAATCTACCTTATTAAAGAATCCATAAGTCAAATGACGATGGTTGCTTGAATGATTAACTCGCTCAATTGAGAAACGAGCACGGATCAATTGGTTCAGTGTCATACATTTTTTAATTTTTTTTATTAAAATAGACTTAGATTAGTGACAAGTGCATGGGAAGGAAAGGAACTGACTATAAACCAACCAGGAATTAACCTCAAAGCTCATGATGACAAACATTTGTACACTAATCAACCGTCTGTTCTGCATAGTTTGAATAAGACTTCTTTCCTTGCAAAAGAGCAAAAGAGAAAAAAAAAAAACAAAGAAGAGCATCAGATTCCACTTCCAAAGGCAAATTATCCACCAGCTTAGAAAAATGTACAGAAGGAAGGAATAAAGTTCTGTAGCTCAAATCTCGCATTCGTTCTTCACCTTGGATTATTCTAAAAGCAAAAAGAAAAGAAAAAAAAGTCTATTCGATACCTTGTTAACCTGCTACATGCTGTGGCATGCACATAAACCACAAGGAAATTGATGGGCGATGGCCATTGCTTAACACGATGGGGCACAGCATATTCCTTTGTCAATTTCATTCGTCGATAAGAGGAAGAGATATATTATTCTTGTTTATCCTTTTCATCCAAAAGAAGGATTCGATCAACCTTGTCCATTTTCGACTTACTTTTCTCTTGCAAACAATGGGCATATGCTTTATTGACTGTTTTAGAGAACAATGAAGAAAAACACTAGGACAGGGAAGAAAAACAACATAACTCACAGGCCAACGAAAACAAAGTTCATGAGTTGTTTACTTTCAGTCACGACAAAGTCTCTGAGATCAAACATATCAACTGTGAATGCATTGTGCACCATTTTGTAATTCTTTGTGCTCCATTTTTTTTTTTTTTAATGCCTAATCAACAATTGGCTTCATGCAAAAGGATAATCTCTCAATTCCCTATCTCCTTTAATTTGTTGATAACGATGCCAAATATATGCAGCACAGAGACAAAAGGGAAACATCTGTTGGTTCCATATTGCTTTATTATGTACATAGAGAATGCATCAAAGAGAACTTTCAAGCTTCTCTAACTAAAAAACTTGAGATTACCAATTTGGATCAATTACGTATCAGATAGACTGCAAGTACCTAAAAATTGCTTCATAAATAATTGAAGACATCTATGATTTGTTTCATCAACCAAATTTTCCTATCAGACTCTGGTCTACTCATGTAGATCCCTAATATTTGTCTTCTTACCGTTCAGGAATCTGGAAACTCTGCCGAAACTATGGAAGGATTAGAAACATAGCATCTAGTTCAAAATTTCTCTTCACAAGTATATGCTTCTTTTTTCTTTAGTAGGCCTTTCATGAAAGCGAATGGATATTTATGGATCTATTCTCCTGCACATGCGATGCGACTAGTTAAAGTTGTTCCATGAAAAAGTTTCTTCTGCAGAATGAGTGTAAACTTTAGCTTCATGAATTGAAAACTAAAGTTCCAGTACATGGTCCATATTGAAGGAAGAAGGACAAAATCTCTTTTTGGGTTTCTCTGAAGATCAGATCGACTTAACTGCTTTATTCAAATAATTCTAAATTCTCTTTTCCAGTTGGCTTATAAAGAGTTTTGTACCGTCCTTCAGCTGCAAGAGAAGTAGATGAGCCTTTAGGAAATGATAAATCATATATGTGCATGTCCTGGCATTCCAGAAATACGAAGCAGATGAATCTAAAGCGACAAGTTTCAACTACTCAAAGATCTGATGTGCATAGTACTACCTAGAACAAAAGCAGCAATACATAAGGTAAGAAAAAGGAAAAGGGAAATCTTTGCTTCAATTTGATGATTTATGAGCTTACTATTTCTTACCAAGCAGAAGATGTATCATCAAGGCCACAACAACGTCGTTTCTTCTAGGGAAGCATTTCCTCCAGAGAGGCATTTGTTATTGCAACAATGGGGAAGCATTCCAGACGAATTGGGACTAGTGCTATCAACTGATGCAAAGCCAAGGTTGAAGTGGACACTTGACCTCCATGACAAATTCATAGAAGCAGTTAATCAATAGTGTTTATAGATCATGTACTTGGGATCATTGTGAATTTTAATACTGTTATTATGGATATAATTTTGGTAAACAGTGTATATAGTTTTGTGGATATACTTTTGGATATAAGTGAATTTTAGTGTTGCTCTTGTGGATATAATTTATGGGTAAACATTGGATATACTTTTGGATATGGTTGTGGATAAACTTGTTTATAAGATTGATATTTGTCAATATTAAAGCTATATAGTTTAAATTAATTACTTTGTCAATAAATATAAATTGTGAAGTAACATAATACCAAATACTTCAACAAATATAAATTATGGCGAAGTTATAGAAATTATTTACTTCGGTAATCAATGTAAACTGCGAAGTTATATATTATCTATTACTTCGACGCATTACAAAACCAATGAGGTAGAAGATGTTTTTTTACTTCAACAGTCAATATAAAATGTAAAGTTATATATCATCAATTACTTCGGCACATTACAAAATCAACGAAGTAAAATATATTTTTTTACTTCGGCATCGGTCCACCTCTGAACTGGTTTTGCCTCCTTGAACCGGTCAAAGACTTCGCTATTTTTCATATATACAACTTCGGTAATAAGACGAAGTAAAATAGTACCCTTTTACTTCACGTGCATCTACTTCGGTAATTATATATCTACGACTTCGGTTAATATCTGAAGTATATCAAGGATAATGGCATAGTGTAGGATAAACCAACTCACCGACTGGTAATTGGTGATAATAGGGAGAATTAGCAATTCTAAAATGGAAAGAGAGGGAAGACTAATCTTTGGTAGATCATTCATTACGATGAAACTCACACTCAAGGCACTTACTTAAACCTTGGTCCATCCTCTTTCTTTTCTCTCTCTTTAGTTTTTGTTTTTGTTTAATTCATGTTTTGCAACCCAAATTTGGATACATCTAGCTAATTCATTAGAGTATACTTACTAGTGTTTAGAATTGTAGTCCTCGTGGATACGAAATCTTTTATATTACTTCGATATTTTCGTATACTTGTAGTCCCCGGCAACGACGTCAAAAATTTAATATTTCCAATAAGTATATAGAAATATCGAAGTAATATAAAAGATATTGTATCCACATGGACTACAATTCCAAGCACTAATATGTATACTCTAATGAATTAGCTAGATGTATCCTAAATTGGGTTGCAAAACATGAATCAAAGAGGATGGACCAAGGTTTAAGTAAGTGCCTTGAGTGTGAGTTTCATTGTAATGAATGGTCTACCAAATATTAGTCTTCCCTCTTCTTTCCATTCTAGATTTGTTAATTCTCCCTATTGTGACCAATCACTAGTCGGTGAGTTGGTTTACCCTACCCATCCTACCCAAATTATAGCAAGAAGAATAGTTAACCTAAAGAGTCCGATTAAAGGACCACCCTTGTCACTAGGATTCCCCGGTCATACGTCTCTAGATTAATTCATACTCTTCCAAGAATTGGGTAAAGTAAGGATCAATTAAACCTAGAAGAATTATATATAATCATCTGGCAAAAGGCGAATACGCTCGCCCCCAGCGCCCCCGCCAATTCGTCTCAGGGCCAACACGGAGGAGGTAAATCATAGGTAGCTACTAGCCATAAGTGCAAATGGTCAAAACACGGGGGAGGTATATGCTCGGGCACGCCGAGATTCGACCTCTAGACCTCATGTGGCAAACTCCCATGTCTTAACCATCGCACCGCCCCGAGGGGACCATTTCAACATTGTTCTTGCTCAAATGAAAATTGGGTGATACTAATAATTTAACTAGGAAGCTTGCAAAATTTAAAAGGGAAAGCAAGTAATAAAATTAATTTGTGATTTGTCACCTATATCAACTTTTGTTGTTCTTTTTTCCTATCAAAATAGCTTGGAGGATAAAAGATGATTCAAGTGCTTGCTATTCCAACAGTTATATAGCTTTGTGTGCCATCCTCCACCTAAATCATTTTTTTTATATACTTATATCATCTAGCTGAGACGTGTAAAGGGTCAAGTCGTGTTTCTCGATGAAGCTTATTTACTCAGCATCCGACTTCATTTATTCATGAATGTGAAAAATCTAATGATTATCAACTTGCATGATAAAAATATCACCAAAAGGATATCTGAGTAATTATATCAACATTTAAACTAACTATACACAGTAAAACACGATCTGGTAAAAGCGAATAGCCCGGTAGAGAGTATAGCAATAGCTGATTACATGACAGCTAGCAAATCTAGGAGGAGATGATGGAACCACTCACACTTGACTTTTAACACCTCATTTGTTCATTTCCATCAGAACCAAGCATAAGGCTGAAATAATAAAAGGGGAAAAAACCATGTCTCATTGGGCAAAAATCTAACTAAACCTTTCAGGGATAAACTCAGACTTGCCCGGCTGAGCTTCAATCAGGAATGACAGCAATCTAGGAAGAGATAGCTCAAGAACCCTAGTAATTCAATAGAAGTCAAATCAGGCACACATCAAAACCAATTTCCCACCAAATCTTATGCCAGAAACGAGCGAGAAGTTAATGTGGCCAATAAATTAGGGAAAGTTTCAGTTTCAGCCATCAAAATTTCTCTCGAGGAAAACTTAACAGAACGATGCGGAGGAAGAGCGGATCTATCCATACCGGTGCAGGGCGGGATCTAATCTGAGCAGCTGAAGGCTGCGGTGGCTGCGGCGATAGATGGATTGGACGGGGAGCAAAGAGAAAGAGAGAGAGGAGGAGAAAGAGTGGATGAGAATGGTGCGAGGAGGCGGAGAAGAGAACGGGCAGCCGTGAAGTTCTCCGTCGGAGCACGAATCATGAAGGAAATTGGTTTGATCCATTAGACCCTTTTCTCTATGCGGGCCCTCCGATCCGCTGGATTCTAGTGTTTAGTGTTTTTTTTTTTTTTTTAACCTTGAGAGTTGAGACAGTATCGGAGACTCAGTGCGTGAGTTTTTTTTTTCTTCTTCTTTTATTAATAATAATAATAATAATAATAATAATAATAATAATAATAATAATAATAATCAACAGATTAAAGCTTGAATCTCAATTACGGTAAGGAATTTTTTCTAAGTAAAAAATGAATCTAAAATATTGGCCCTACCTCTATGAGAGCTTTTCATCTAGTGCCAATTAAAAAAATAAAAAAAATGCTATTATTCTTTTTCTTATAGATCTCTATTCTAAATTTTAAATCGGTTTGATGCGTTATAGATAATTATAAATTTGTAACCGCTACCGATATTGTAGCAGCTACGATTTTATAATTATTATAATACATATTAACCTATTTAAAAATATACATGGTTTCATATCTGCTACAATGTGAATTCATGCTATTGTAACAGCTACAAATCGTAGCTGCTAAAATACAGATTTAGTTGCTGCAGTATGATCTTACATATTTGACCTACTCATTTAATACTATTTCTTAGTTGCTACAATGTGAATTTAACTTGCTCACTTATTATTAACATTGTAGTAACTGCGAAATCATAACTATTACAACTTGTGTAGCCGCTATAACACGTCTAACCGGCTCAAAAATTAGATGAGAGATTTAGACGGGACAATGGCGGAGCCAGGAACAGAAGCCCACCCGGGCTCAAACATGTCATCTGAATGGCTCCTGAGCTAAAAACCCTTTCTTTTCACTTCAAATTGCAAGATGTAAACAGGTAACATAACTTAATTATCAGTTGAGCCCCTCGAGCTATAGCCCAGGTAAGTCAATGCTTGACTCCGCCCTTGAGCCAGGAGAGTAGTTAGGTAATTATATATGACTAATTAACAGGTTGCAATATCTTTTTGAAAAAAATGGGCATCTTGGATGATTAAAAAAATAGAGAAAATAATAATTTACGGTGCGCCCTATGATAAATTATGGTAAAAAAAAATAGGTGAAACACATTTTAAAACATTTAATATATTAAAAAATGATTGAATATAGCATTATTCAATCTAAGTGGGTTAGGTCAAGTAGACTGCCTTGGTTGACTTAACCAAATAGATTAAGTCAATCAATTTGGTCAGGTGGCCTTAACTGATCAATTTGGTCAATCAATCCAGTCAATTCTATAGTCATCTATAGAGAGGTAAATTAGGCAATCAAGCGACTATCACATGGGTATTTCCTAATAATTTATTTAAATATAGAAAGTATTAATGTTTGATAAATCTATGTCTTTGATTGATACCCTTTTATATCCCAAGGGATGTTCAATTAATTAGAGAGTGACAAATTTACTACAATATAGTGTACCTGAGATTTTAAGACCTGAGACATGCATAAAACATGATACTCTTAAAACTTAATATTCAGGGAGAGCCTATCTACATCTCATTTGTTATTAGGGAAGGAATATGCTATATGATGGACTGTGTCGGCGATCGCGTTTGCTACGTCCAATTTATTGGTGCAATTGTCCCCGGGTCAAGTTGACCATGTTGACTGAGCTTGACTTGGGTCAAATTTGAGTCTTAGTTTTGATGTTTGGCAATGTATAGGGATATTATTGGTGCAATCATTCCTGTGTCATGTTGACCCATTTGACTAAGCTTTAGTTGGTTCAAGCTGATAGTTCGATGTTTGACAATAGATGAAGATTTGTGTATGCAATTATTTATCTAGGAGATTGTCGAACAGAAGTTAAGCAGGTCAAGGTTGACCAGATACTTGACTGGGAAAATCCTAATTGGAGTTTAAGCAAGGGCAAGTTCAACGGGAAGGTTGACAGAAGAAGAAACTCCAAGTGGATCAGTGTCGACTGAACACTTGGTGTGGAAAACCCTGGTGAGTAAAGTCAGGTAGATGAGAAATCTAGGTCAGTGAAGCCTGATGAAAGATCTGGTAAGTGAAGTCAGACAAGTGAAAATTCAGGTGAGTGAAGTCTGGTGAAAGTCGTGGTGAGTGAAGCCAGGCAGGAGAAAATCCAGGTGAGTGAAGTCTGGTGAAAATCGTGGTGAGTGAAGCCAAGCAGGAGGGAATCCAGGTGAGTGAAGCCTGGTGAAAGTCCTAGTGAGTGAAGCCAGATAGTGTAAAATCCTGGTGAGTGAAGCCAAGTGAAAAGTTCTAATGAGTGAAGTTATGCAGACTGGAAGTCCTGATGAGTGGAGCCAGGTAGTGAAAATCCAGGTGGGTCAAGGTTGACCGGACACCAGGTATTTGGTAAGTCCAAGTGGGTCAAGAAGACCGGACACTTGCCACGAGACGATAAGTCCAAGTTGGTCAAAGTTGACCAGACACTTGGCACGTAGAAAAAAGGTCAAGTGGGCCAAAAGTTTGACCAGACACTGGGCGACAAGTCCTAATAAATCAAGGTTGATCGGATGATAAGCAAGATAGAAACCCAACATGTCAGGCTTGACCGGATGTTGAGCTTGGTTTGAATGCTCAAGTTATGGTTGTCCAATCGATCATCTAATCGATTGGCGCATATTTTCTCGCAATTTAGCGAGAGAACAGAAGCCACTTGATCGATCCAGCCATTTCCAATCGATCAACTAATCTATTGCCCGACTTTTCTCGTAAGCTTCGTGAGTGCACAGAAGCTGGCTGGATCAATCAGTCGATTGATCTAACGCTCCCCAATCGATCGATCGATTGGGGTTGTGTTTCTCGCAGCGCGCGAAAGCACAGAAAGCCTCGGAATTAATCAGTTGATTGATTGAGACCTTCAATCGATCAACTGATCAATTGAATTATTACCGTTGCACACAGTAGGTTTAAAATGATACTCGCTGCTTCGCCGACGTGAATCCTTCTCTCCACTTCTTCTCCGACGATTCTCGCCGCCAGGTTCTCGAGAGCTAGAACTGAAGTGTTGTTGCACTTCCAAGCTTACAAGGGGCGTACATAAGATCTAGAAGCAATGTTTTTCTTTTGTATAGTTGTATTTATTTATTTGTTTCGACTTGTATCTTGTGGAGAGTTTGTAGAGGTTTCTCCACCTCCGGTTGTATCCGAGAAGGAGCTTTATTCTTAGTGGAAAGTGGTGTACTGTGTGGATCCTTGGATTAGTCTTCTCGTCTTGAAGTGAATACCAAGTAAATTTGTCGTGTTTGCATTGTTGGTTCTTCGTCAAGTCTACATCCACTGTAAATCAACAACGATGAAGCGATCAGAGCCATTCACCCCCCTCTAGCTCTGGAAAGGCCCCCAACATAGCTCCCACAGCGCTTCGAGTGCATCGACCCCTCCTATCAATTCGCCAACCACAACACAGTCTTCTTCAATAGAAACATGTGTGCCCTAGATGGTATCCAAGACCCCATGTACGTCAGTATCGGCTGCCTCTTCCGCTGCAACATGCTATACGGACTCAACCCCCTCGTGCAAATGAGTACACGGGGCTTTACAGCCAGAATAAGCATCCAACGCCGCCACCGCCTGGACCTCCCAAGTCAGCAAGCTTGGACGAGGAGGCAGAGTTGATGGCCTTATGGCCATGCACCCAGACCTCATCACACCGATTAAATTTGGCAATTCCAAAATGTTCATCGATTTCATTGTAGTGGCTTAATTTCAAGGCCGCCCCTTGGTCAACCACCTAGGTATTAAGAACGGTCACTCGCCTGGTGTCTTGCTTGAGTCACATCTAACCCTCAACGTAGCCACCATCATGTAGGTTGTCCCCGTCATCTCCTGCTGGTTGGTGCACTTATTGATGCAATTGCATCGTCCACTTCCTCATGAACATTTCATCGAATAACTTGCAT
>JBAMIE010202024.1:0-10988 GCA_037177295.1 Kaempferia parviflora
CTATGCTTTAGCTAATCAAATTAAAGTATTATGTTGTGACCAACTAATTAATGGTTAAATCAGAATGCATTCTCTAATGGCTCAATGAAATAGAAATAAGAATGACCATAACCAATTGAAAAAGATACTAAACCCAGAACAAATTCCAAATCAAACATGTGGAATCCAACATATAGCTAGAAAAAATATTCCAAAGCAAACATGTGGAATCCAACATGAACATGTGAAATATATATTCCCACAGTATCTAACATCATAGAAAATTGGACGTTCAAAATCAAATTTACATAAAAAAATGAATGTTGCCTCAGAGACAGAAATATAAGATACTGAAACTACGAACAATCGGACGTGTACATAGGAAAAATAAGGAGTCTTACAGACAATCCGATGAGGGCCGAGGGGTACGAGGATCTAGAGTATTCGCGGTTGAGGGACGGTGAGGACGCACAACTAGAGGGGAGGATCTGGAAGATTTGTGTCACGGCGGTGTCTCTGCTCCTAGCTTTGCTTCGTGGTTCGTGGTTGCGAATAGGATGCTTCGAGGCCGAGGCAAGCTAGGGGAACAACCATAGGGGAGAGTCGCGCACCAGGGAGAGGACGGCGTCGTCGCTGGGAGAGTCGCACAAGGGGCTGAGAGGGAGAGTCGCACCACAGAGAGGACGGACGGCTTCGTCGTGAGGATCTTCCAGATTTGCGTCACTGGGGAGAGTCTTACACCAGGGAGAGGACGGCGGCGGCGGTGGGAGAGTCGTGCAACGAGGGCTTCATCGCGGCGAGTCTGCCCTAGCGAAGAAATTTCGATATTCTGTGAAAAAGAAAAGTGAAAGCCAACTTAGCTACGACGCTGAAATAAGCCACGTATATAGTGAATAAGGTTAGAGTTAGTTGTTGAGTGCTAAAAAATATAATTTCAGATGAGAAATTTGTGAAACAAAGAGCTCATTCGCAAATACTCAAGCTTTATGCTAATAGCACATACAATCAATCACCGGTGAATGCGCATTATCTACCAGTGCTACAACAGTCGACTCATATTGAGCGCAATGTACTGCTCTGCCTCTGCGTAGTGTCAAAGTGCAAGGGAAAAATTATAGGCAACTGCACACAAGTTATATAACAAATGTGAATAAATGAACTCATTGTGTTATGTTTACTTACTGATCTACCTTGTTGCTTATCCTTTTGTTGCATTCTTACTCAGCTCTTCCACTGACACTCTTTTGTTGATGTTCCAACCCTACTTGAGACGAGTGATAGGATGAGTCACTAAGTGCTCCAAGATGTGTTTTCTGCTTAAGAGTTCAGACTTTTCAGATTTATGGAACTTTCATCTGTTTATGCCGTTATGCATTTAATTTTTATGGATATTTTAGTTTTCTCCTTTTCTGCTATTATGTACTTAAAAAGCAATTACATGGTCAATTTTATTACAATGGCTCCTTTATCCTTGTTGTGTATTAGAGAAATTTTATATGTGGCAAGCATTATTTACTGCTTTTGCAGCTCTTGTGATGATCAGCAAGGAGGCTGCCGATGGAGTTGTTACACCACCAAATGAATCCATTTCTTGCCAATGGAAAAGGATCAATTTGGGGTGTGACACTAGGTCATCATATAAGACATGAGAGGCACTGAGCACTTCCAGCTCCCAACTTACAAAGTTGTGTTAGATGGTCACTCGAAAGCAATTCATCATGTTAGGTTGAACTGGATAGTTGGGACAAATATGACTTTATTATATACATCCAATGTGTATGTAAATCATATAAATAAAGAAAAGAAATGATGCTTACATGATATGCTATCATGAGAAACTACGATAAAAGTTACGGGCAATCACTTAGATAATTAGGAGAAAGACATGATTACAGAGTAAACAATAAAATTCATAATCATATATCATATTTAAAATGGATTAAAGATTGATTAACTGGAGAAAATACTATACTTCATACATACAGATTCCTCATGGCCAATCAATGAATGGAGTAAGCTACCATCTGAAGCATTCCAGACACATATTCTACAATCTGAAAATTGAAACAATTCGTTTTCAGAAAGAAAAACAGAACAAGAATATATGTGATTACTTATTGCAAGAACAAGAAGGCATAGTGTGAATTAGGATCCAAGTTAAGATGGTCTGTGGGATTAAAATACATTTTCAGCATGAAATAAGGACTAAAAGGTTACTGAAAAATCAGCAACACATATTTCAATATAACAACAAAAAATGCAAGTTGTATATCAGGTTGGTTAAGGTCATCTACTCCTCTTTTGGTTACTTGAATTTCCTTTGATTTTTAGTGCAATTTGACATATATAACTATATAATCCGTGCAGGGTGCCCTTAACATCCATTTGAATATAAAGCAATTAATTGTAAAAACCAGAAAAATGTTCGAACTTCTTAAATCTCTTCCATGTGACACTTTTAGTTCACTGACTGTAGACATATGGACAATAAGTTGTTAAGGCAACATCAAGGTCATTATTCAAAAAATGGTAAAATTGAGGAAGCAGTTTCTAATCTTTACATGGATACCCTATAATAAATTGCATCAAACCCCCTTCCCAAATGTTCTTATACTCTATTTAGGCCCCTAGGACATAGCCGAGTTGGTCATCACATGGCAGGTTCATAGAATTGAATTGAGCAAGGATCGAATCCCGGCAAAGACCGAGGAATTACCTTCCAATGTGATGGCTAGCTTTGATTTCCTATTTACTCCCTCCCAATGGTGTGGGACAGTAGTAGCGGCGCGCCAAGGGACGGATTTCACCTTTTTTTTGTAGAATTGTAGAATTATAGTCTATTTACTGAATTAGATATTTACAAGATCCATATGTTTATGGAGAAATTTTATGGAGTGAAAACAATTGTTTGGGTTTGTGATTTTTTGTATTAGCTGGGAGGGAAAAAATATACTATTAAACAAACTAGCACACCATATATAGGGCACTGACATGATATTCAATAACTAAATATCCAGGTGGGACTAAACGTGGTCCCAGTCAACTCTAAATCCTATATTTGCCCCTAAAAATTAAGCTTTTTCTATGACATCAAATCAACTTGAGACAAAAAAGAGTTTGGAAATTAAGATAGAGATAATGGAGAATAAAGACATTAGATCTATCATCATTTTTTATTCTATCTTTCTTTTGTTTTTGAGAATTTAACTTTTTTTTTTTTGAATCTGTATGTATATTTTGTATACTGTTGTTTTGTTTTTGAGAACCTAACTTTTTGGGGGGGAATCTGGAAAGCAGATCATATTAGGAATTCTTTCCACTCTCATTGTCCAGTGTCCAATGCTCGGGATCCTCAACAGATAGCAAACATGACCTTTTTCAGAAATTTGAATACTCTGAATTACTCATAGGGAAATATCCTATTTTGAGTTGAAAGATATAACAAGAAAGCCACTGCTCAATTTCAAACAAACAAAATATCCTTTTTTTCAGTTGAACAAAATCATTACACTATATTATATGTATATCTATTAAACTCTTACATAATACCTAATAACTAAAACAAAATGTGATACTAATCTCAAAACTATTAATTTGCACCAGAATCTATGTCTTGGCTCACAGTTTCTTCCTTACAGACTATAGCCACATTACTATATTTAAATGACAAGAGAGTTATCATATCAAAAAATACCAACAGTCATCTGCTATGCATACCATGCAAGCCTATTTTATATGGATTTGATTAGTAGCTGACATTAGTATGAATGTAGGTGTCTGAAAGAACTGCTTTCAAAACATTTTTACACGCAATCCATGGAGATGCAATATAGGCATGGAAGAGGGATGAATAATGCAAGTATCAAAAGTACAAATTGCAAATGATGGAATGTCCAATGCATGCAAGAATAAGAAATGCCATAATAAAAACATCATAAAGGAATATGATGTTAGCCTATGACTAATGGGGTACATGAGGTCAATAATTGTCTGATAACTGATAGCCCATGCAAAACCTATTAGCATGATAGCCCATGCAAAACCTACTAGCATTCATCATAACTATTTATATCCAAAAGGTTATGACAATAATATTTAATCACATAAGAAATAAGAATAAAGATGCACGCCCATGATAGCAGCAAGCACATATCTATTATCCAAGCTCCAAACAATCATATTAACACCACGTGGAGTTGGTTGACATCTTAGACGAGGACCACCACGAGGTTGGGGAGGCATAGGTGGCATAGGGACTCTAAGATGATAAGCACGAGTCCAGCGCCCAACTTTTCCCTACCAAAGTACAGAGCAAACACTTCAGAAAAATGAAATGAAACAACAATAAGAACTCGAATAAAAGATTTGCAACAAAGGAACAAACTTGTAACAAGGTGCAATCCTTAACTTTTAATCATGAATAAAAGCAAACCATGGTTTAGAATCCCAGTCTGGTACTAACATCCGTCAGGTTAACAATACAACTAGTGCAGTATTCCAAGCAGTAACATCAGTATAGTCTAAAAAATAAATATACACAATGATACAATATCCCATGTTGCTAGAAGTGGTATTAGTCTTTTACCAGACCAATGGAAACTAACACATGTACCAATGTAGGTTAACAATGACAAAAACATAAATTCATAACCATTAAGTAAATCATCATCTTCCCTTGTTCTTACAGCCTACAGGTATTTAGGGTTTAGGGTTTGTGGTTTGTGGTTTGTGGTTAGAAGAAATAATTTCTGGAAGATCTTCTTTACACAAAGTTAAGAGTCCATTTAAAACTAGGGCAAAGATAAAATTCACATTCAGTGGTAAAATCTAAATTTGTTTACTTTGTTCAACTTAGACCAACTTGCTAAGAATTAAACTTAGTGACCAAATTACTGGAGTGAAATTTCCAGACTTCTAAATTGCAGTTTTCACTTGAGCACTATTTTGATGCTCTCGAAGAAATTTGCAAAATTTTGTTCATCATACTAATTCAAGGAGATATCTATTTCAACTCAATTATGGGTCCTACTATTTCTACCAAACTAGAAAGAAAAATTAGTAAATTTGAGAAGGATATATAAAATGATAAATAGTTTAATTCTATCTTCATAACATAAAATGTAAGTATAAATTTCATTTTTGATCTAATCATGAAAAAAAACTTCAATATACAATAGTAAGATTAGAATGCAAACTCACAATGTTTCTTTTGCATTGCTTACATGACTTGTTTCATACAAAGGTTTTTATCAATCACATTTGTTCTAAATTCATTTACTAAAATTTGACAAAATCACACTGGAAGAATTTTGGTTAATAATTAGCATCCATCCACCCAAATTTTATTACAATCAAAACCAAGTTTTACCTAACTAATGATTATACAAGTGCAAATAATGTAAGAAACAGATAATACAAAACTTTTATGAACCTTTTACTTCAACTGGAAAACTTAGCATGAGTAGAAACAGAGATTCAAAATAAAGTTTCAATGAAATAAACAAGAAGGTATTGAGGAAAGTAGTTTTGCATGGCTCAAAACATCATTAAGGATCATTTTCCTTAAATGAACCAAACAAGTTTGCAACAGCATAAAGAGAAAGTTTAAGGATTAAAAATGGCTATGAAAGATTTCCTCACATGAGATCGTGGGGATCTTGGAATCCAAATAATTGCACTGCCATCACGTGAGCAGGTAACAAGGTTGTCTTGAGTGAACCTAAAAATTATTTAAAATGAAATCCCAATTAATATGTATACTCTGAATCAACTAAAAAAACAGCTTTGTTTGATGCCAAGGCTCAGAATCCACTATGTAACATTCCAAAAGGAAAAAATATAATTGACAATACCAAAAAAACCAACATAAACTAACCAGGAATTCTTAAATTTAGGAAGATTATCTTCTTTCAGAGCATCACCAAGGGAAGATCTAGACCCCACAGCACAACCACTTGATAAAAGAAAAGTCACAATCAAAGCGGCAAATAATAAAATTGAACTTTAACCAAAAGGAAAAAAGAAAAAAAAAAAAAAAAGAGCTTTAACCAGCTCACCTAAATTGTACATAATTGACATCATTCTCATGACCACATAAAAGATCCATCTCCTGGTTTGATTGTTCAGGGTCATCCGAATTGCTCTTATAAGCATTCCATACCTTCAAAACAACTTGCATGTAAGAACTTGTAGCATTACAATTTAGAAGGATGTATTGCAAGAAAATTAAGAAAGTCCTAAAATATGCACAAAAGATAAGATACCCGGGCATATGTGTCAGAGCTACCAGTAACAAATACAGTTCCATTAGCATTGAATGCACAACAAAGGATCTGATGTGTTTGTTGACCAGCACTGGGAGAGGGATCAGTGACCTTTCCTGGCATTTAACTCATCACTCTGACTCAATTTTTAAATCAACAAGAAATATGGAATAACTTTTCATGAAAAGCAAATAAAACAAACCAGTTAAAGTATCTAAAGGCTTTGGGATGTAAATGCGTGGCTTTGCATTTGATTGCCTGGCATCCCATATACGACATGTTCCATCATCAGAGGATCTGCCAAGAAAAGGATCCTCACAAACAACATAAAGAAGGCAAAATAAAATTAACATTATTTAGCATGCTAGATGTAATCAAATCTGATTTTTCACCTATCAAGACCAGTGAAACCGATCAAAATGGAATACCTGCAAAGCTTGACCTTATTTTCTAATCTTTGAATCAAACATGTTATATGTTATTCCTTCACCATCTAATTGAACAAGTTAGGCCAGTTGAATAGTAGAGCTGGTGTTTAGGCCAATTAAGTAGTCATTCCATGTCAAAGACATACATAGCTCCAGCACTTTCCTTATCATCTGCTTTTATATAAATAGTACTTTAAACAAGCCAACCAAAGAGGTTTGCCTAGTTCATCTACAAATAACAAAACCACGAACTGGTTATTTAGGATTGACTACGTGAATTTTATTCCCTAGAATCTGAACTCAATTGAATGTTATATAGAAAAATAACATCTAATCTTCTAAATCATATTTAATTATGTTAGGTAGATTTTTGTTTGCTCTCTCTCTCTCTACCACTCGACATCCCTGACTAATATATTCAAATAAACAAACTATAACTTAGCAGTAATAATTGAACACGTCAATGACTAATTAAGATATTTTTCAATTATTATCAAAGAATGGTTTCAACTTTCAAGTGCAGATTAGTACTGGCTAGCATAGTCAAAAACATCTACCATTCTAATTGCCGACCAATCACAATATTTTGTTGAAAAGGTATGTCAATGAGTCACTCGTGTCAACGCACGGTTTTGATGGGACCTACCTTAAGGACATGTCTCGATTAAAATCATGTAGAACCAATCCAAAGAAGAAGATTTGCTTACTATTTCTCATCCTTTAATTCAATCTGATAGCACAGGGAGGATATAAATCGCTAAAAAAAGAGTGAAAGGTAAAAGAAGCGCCAAAAAAATTGTGCTTGCCGAAACAGCAAGATCCTCTCTCTCCACGTTCATCCAATTATGTTTGTCAATCATGGAGGAAACAAAACTAAAAAGAGATGACAGGGAAAGAGAAGAAATATCAACTAAAGCACTAGCAGTGGCATAGAGAATTGACATCAGAGTCATGTACCTAAATATCACAATTTGCCACTTCAACTTCACATTATCTACAGTTTGAGAAAGTTAATGCAGAATATTACATTGACTCTTTTAAAGATAAGATCGACTCCATCTTCAGTTTGACGAGCGTTAAGATCAGAAATTCTTTTAAATATCAGATCAACTCAATCAAAGTCTTTTTTTCAAAAATTGTCACTGACTCTGGACGGTAACTGCGTTGTTAACATTTCTCAATTGTTGTGTCAATAGTGGGTCTTTGTCATCGTCGTCGTCTGGCTTATTAGTGTTACAAATTTATTTGTGGTACTTTGAATTGGCAGTGTAACAAATCGGGCAAAGTTTAAATCTATGTTCCAGGTTGAGAATGTTAGTAAATAGTTATAAAGTGTAAGCATGTATAGATTTACTTTTGCATGGCTGATTTAGGCAATGGCTATTATACTGCCATCCAGTATATGTGAGTGTATTTATCTCTTTTTTATTATCTGAATAACACAATCCCATCTTGACATAAATGATAATAAGATAAATAGGAGAGGACCAAAAAAGAACATCCCCCAGTGCCAAAGAAACCAACAAAAACAACACAGTGAAACGAAATCATAATCCAAAAACACGTACGAGAGTAGCTGGTAAACAGCAGCAGGTCTGGGATTAAAGGAGATGGCAGTTACAGCTCCAGTGTGCCCTTTCAGCACTGATATTGGATACCCATCAGGTAGATGCCACTGCATTTGTAAGCCAGAACTATAAAAACTCAGAAGAATAATACAGACAAATCAGGTAAATACTTCTCCAAAAAAACAAAATGGAAAGGACTAACAACTCTAATGATAAAGTCATTTGCAGAAGATGCCACCACAGCATTATTTGAACTCACAGCCAGGTCAGTAATGTCACCCTATATATGTGCAGACAAATTTATAACACAAAAATATCGAGTGAATAGAAAGAAGAATGAAAACCCATGTCCAAATATGAAGAACATCGTTGCTGCATCGAAGACTCACTTCATGTCCCCGACAACTAGCTAGACAAAATGCAGTTTCCATTGACCAGATCTTCACAAGGCGATCATCTGACCCAGTTATTACATAGCGCCCAGAACGATCAAATGTAGCTACAATTACAATTCCACAAAACATTATGTTGCATCACCTAGTTTGCAACTTGTAAAAAGTTTTAAATCAAGAATGGAAACCAGGAGCCGCCAAACATAGAGAGGATAAAAAAGGCTGTTAGAATAAAGAACTAAAAAAATAAAAGTGGCATGTCAAGTTCATAAAAAAGAGTCCAAAACTAAAAGCTTCAATGTTAGTATAATAATGAATGAAGTAAATTAGATAGGATGGGAAAAAGAAATGGACCACAACAATTAAGCATCTAATTTCACTGGGCTCACTCTTTGTCATGCAAGCAATATTCATAATAAATAAACATAGAAAAAGTTCTATGGGTTCCAATGATAAGAAAAAAAATGTAAAAGTGATAAATAAAACTATGTATACATGAATAGAAAAATAATATGAATCCCCACAAGTGTTCAAAAATACTTCAAAGGAAGTAAAAATAAGCAATCCCAGTGTATAATATTAAATATAAGGCCAATGTATATAAATCCCCATTGCACAAAGGTTCATAAAAAATGAATAGGGATGATCAATCAAAATAAGGCCAATGCACTTGGAGGAAACAATCAAAAAATTAGGAATATTATGTTCCTACGAATTGGCATGACTCTCATCCTCAAAACTTTAGAGATAAATCCTAGTGCTAATGCAAACAATACACTTGGGAAGAAAAAATGGTCAAAACAGTGTGTCCTTGACTTAACAAATAAACCCAATATGAACACAAATTCCTCAACAACCAATTCTTAAATTAGTGGCACACAATGCAGCCAACTCTATGCAAAAGGAAATTTTATTCTCTGACACCTTTCTCAATGGATGTATTAGGCTAGGAGTAACATAAAAGAAAAATAATGTTGTATCTTTGAGGAGCTCATGATCAGAATTCCTTCCAAAAGAAACACAAAAACCTAGAAAAATAAAGCCTGGTTGAAAACCCCATCTCATAAATTGGAGGAACAACATTGACATGCAAATGTGCCACTTGTACAAGGAGAAGTCAAGTTACTTGCAAACTGTATGGCATGGACACTCTAAAAAAAAATATTTTTTGAAGTGTTGGACATGGACACGACACGCAAATACACGTGTCGGATATGGTAAAAATCGTGTCAATGACTTTTTAAAAGTTTGACCAATCTAGAACAGGGATGGGACACGTTTCCGGATACATTTGAGCTCAATTGCAAAAAAATTAAAAGTTGTAACGGTTAAATTGAAAAACAATTCTGAGGACTAATTAATAAATAAAGAAAATGAATTGGGCCTAAAAAAGCCCTAAATTAGTCCTTTCTTCAGTCTTTCTTGCTCCTGATTATTTCATTCTCTCGTTCTTTCATCATTAATCATCACAACACCACTTGTTGCTGCTCGCCGCCGCTGTCCTCCGCAAATCACTGCTCAGAATTTGTTTTTGCTTTTGGGAATTGTGTCTTCTTAATTGTTGTTTTTTAGCAGAAAATTTAAAATATTCAGCCTATTTTGCAATGGAATAACAATTCTTTAATTTGTTACACCAAAAGAAAATTATTGTACAATGGGATGTTGGAAAGTCTATTGATGGATATGTTTATGTTATTTTCAGCCTATTTGCCATGGAAAGTTTTCAAAATGAGAGTAGACAAGAGGATGTTGATGATTATTCTCCTTTGTGGAAATTTCTAACCAAGGTGGAAAAGGAAGTTGGAGGAGGAAATGTCACTTGGCCATGCAATATATGTACTAAAGTGTGCAAAGGATCATATTCGAGGGTGAAAGTACACCTGTTAAAACAAAAAAGTGCTACAATTACTGGTTGTACGGCTGTTACAATGGATCAAATGAAGCGTATGCAACAACTTGTGAATGATGCGGAATTGAGAACGAAGAATTCTAAACTGAAAGAAGTTTCGTTGCCTTCGTCATCTGTATCATCAAACATGGCTTCAAAATCTTCATTTAGCGGTCCTTTGCAAAATGATGATCCAACTCCAACAAAGAAGAGGAAAGGACCACTTGACCCTCTTGAAAAAGCTTTTAACTTGAATGCTAGAGATGAGCTCCACTCTGAAACTGCGAGGTTGTTTTACACCGGGGGATTATCTTTCAATATTGCTATGAATCCTCATTATGTTAATACTTGTAGTTTGGCTACTCAATGAATGATTCCAGGTTATCTTCCCACCCAGATACAATTTATTCAGAACTTCATTTCTTCAGAAAGAAAAAGCTCATATTGAAAAGTTGTTGGAGCCAACAAAA
>JBAMIE010202031.1:0-10988 GCA_037177295.1 Kaempferia parviflora
TCCCCTCGGGATAAAGAGTTGATTAGCATATGGTGGTGTTGCCACTATGAGGTCTGGGTCAAATCCTGTCTAGTAGCCTAGGGCTTGCCCTCCCCCATGCGCTATTCAACTGTCCAAGGCTAGTAGCTATCCGTGATTTACCTTTTTCGTGTGGGTCTAGGATGGGTTGGCGGAGGCACTGGGGCGAGCAAATCGCCTTTGTCTCTATATCTCTGTTATTATCTTTAAAACTCCCTATTGCACTAGCATTTTGAGTTTATTGATTAAATTTTATAGATAAAATACTTAATCTTAGATGGGAGAATATAATAATGGTTAATTCCATCCTGGTAGCCCTTGTTATCTATTTGTATGTTATCATATTACAAGTATACAAATTAACGCATTGCATATTTACAACATCTCATACATGTGCTAAACTA
This sequence comes from Kaempferia parviflora, assembly GCA_037177295.1. Classification (NCBI taxonomy): domain Eukaryota; kingdom Viridiplantae; phylum Streptophyta; class Magnoliopsida; order Zingiberales; family Zingiberaceae; genus Kaempferia; species Kaempferia parviflora. Next base: position 423 of record JBAMIE010202031.1, read on the forward strand.
GTCTAATTACTTTTTCCTCCTTTCAACCTCAATGTGAAAAATTATACTTTATGAAAAGTAGCTGGTAAAGTTTGGATCATGAGTCAAGATCAATTAGAGCAATTTATCAACCAATACTACTAAGATTCTTGAGTCAGAAGTATGCAAGAGCTAAAGAACACAAGAAGCTGAGTGGAAGATGCGGCAGACGAGAAAGATGGCGTTAGAATCGAGTTGCCGTGCTCTGCGCATCCGAGGGATGAGAAACTGTGGATGATTACACCGGTGAAATGAGAAGGATCCACGCGATGCTCCGAGGGACAAGAAGCCGGGGAGGGAGCATGCTCAAGGAGAAGGACAAAAGATGGGTTCGGGTGAGTCTAATTTTGAATGTTTGATCAATCGCCCATGAAACCGGAGCAGCACCAAACAAGTCAACGCATAGTTGACTTGTTCATGCGCTTCGAGTGCCCGGACCTCTAAGGCACCCGCCATGGTGCCCAGAAGACCCCTTGCGTAGCTGTTGCAACAAGGATTCTATCTGGGTCCACGTCAGCACCTATCTAGGTGCCCGGACCAAGTCCAGGTGCCCGAGAGTGGATAAATACTTATCTAGTGGTCGTTGAATAGTCGTTGCCTAGCATATAAGTGGCACCCACGTGTGGGCGCCCGGATTACCACGCCACCTAAGTGATAAACTCGGTGGTTGACTATAAATAGAGTCCTGGTCCTTCTAGTTTTGATAACACTAACATTGTAATAATTTCCTTTCCTGTTCTTAACTGGTATTGTGCTGTCAAGTTTTGTACGAGGTTTCTCCGCCTCCGACTTGTGTCGAAGGAGTCTATATAAAGAGCTTCATTTGTCTTGGATTAGTAACCTCCCCGGTTGCAAACAAAGTAATTTCTTGTGCCTCGTATATCTTTTATGCTTATGCACTATTTGTCTAAGTTAACGTCGAAAGAAAGAAAAAGGTAGAATTCTTTGCAGGGCTATTTACCCACTCTAGCTGGCCGCCAAGGGACCTACAATTGGTATCAGAGCAAGGATGCTTTAAAAAGACTAACTGCCGATTGAAGCATAGATTGCCGGAGCGAGTATTCACCCGCTAAAGTTTGAGGGAGACTTCGCCCACGGAAAAAATGGAGGTATTCTTTAAAATTGATTTTGACATTTTACTAACGATAAAATATGGTTTTGAAGCACCTCTCGATCAAAATGGCGTCGAAAAAGAAGAAAACAACTTGACCAAGAAGGAACAAGCCGAATTTGTCGCAAATGGAAAAACTGAGTTTCGTCTTACTTGCCACCTCAAGAAGTCAACTGCATCGGCAGCTACACCTCGACGAAACAACTCTAAGAGAAATTTCTGGAGCTTCACCACATCCGAAGCGAAGCTTGCACGACGGGACATCCTTCGGAGTCAACTAACAAATCTCCGATCGGAAAAAGGTGAAACTGCGGCTCAACTACACGCAAAGATCAAGGAGCTGATCACCAGACTTGTCAATCTCGTCAATCTCGGTGAATCGGTAACCAACCGGGACTCGGTCCGCTACGCACTCAACGCGTTTCCCAAAACTCCAGAATGATCCTCAATCATAGGCGCATATTACATATCAATGCAGAGGTAAGTACGCTAGAAGGTCTCTTTTCTACATTAGAATTACATGAATCTAGATGTGCAGGAACAAGAAAAGAGTCAAACAGAACTTGACACTAAGAGCCAATAAGAAGGACGAACCCGAGTCGAGTCAGACATCTTGATGCGACCAAGAAGCATATATGTTAAGGAAATTCAAAAAAAAAAAAAAATTTAGATCTAACAAATTTAATGAGATGCATGCCTAGAAAAATACAAGAAGTAAAAGACCTAGAAAAATACAAGAAGTAAAAGAAAGGTTCGATGCTACAACTGTGTAGAAGGGCACATCAAGCACAAAAATCTCAAGAAGGAAAAAGACAAAGGGTTATCCAAGCACAAAAATCTCAAAGCCACCTAGGATGAAAGTTCATTCAAATCTGTCCGAATCCGAGATAGAAGCATATGTTGGACTGATGGCTAGTCAGGAAGAACCAAGTAACTCGTTAGTTAGCATTAATGAAGGGGGAACCACATCAGAAGAAAACAACGATGAAGGGGGAGAATCCAGCTTCAGATTTGATATGATAAGTCAAGTATGTCTCTTACCTTTGATCAGTTATATTTAGGAATAAAATCCATGTCTAAATCTCTTTGTAAATTGAAAATAAAAAATGAATAATTAAAAGGACAAGTGGACAACCTAGAAATGAAGTTAATTTTAGCAAAATCTTGTTTAAAAATTGAAAATGCCAAGTTAAAAGAACAATTAGAAAAATTGAAAAAGGATGATGCATACTTACATGTTCATAATGTTTGAAATTTTCAAGAACTGAATTGGTATTTTAGATATCACAAGGGTCAAATTACAAAAGTATCACGAAAATACATTCCTAGAAAATATCTTATTAATCCAGTTGGTAGGAATCTATATTAGGTTCCAAAATCATATCTAGAATAAATTATCTTCAATTTAATTGATTTGCTAGCCTTGAAAGATATTTTTTATGCATGCTTTCTGTTAGAATTTTTGTTCAAAATTTTTATAGTGATAATACATTAGATCTTCTATTAGAATAAAAATTTTCAAAATTTTCTCACTGTTAATGAATTTTCTATGATTTTTTTTTGTCAAAATATTAACTTTTAATATTAAAAATTCTCTAACATTCAATTTTTGAATATTTACTTTTTTTATAGCTATACATTCTGATTTCCATAATTAGAAAAATTTTCATAATTTTTCGAGCTTGGAATCTATTTTTAAGCATTATCTTTGAAAAATACATCTTCTGTATAAAATAATTAATTTTCATTTATATTACTCTTCTTTTTGCTTAAAAATTTTAACATCATTTTGGATTGTTTTGTTTACTAGTGAATTTTTTTTTTCAAAGAATAAAATTAATTTTAAAATTATTTTTTGCAAAACTGATATTTAAATCGTAAAAATTCAGATTTTTGAAAAATAATTCTCAAAAATTTTCTAAAACTTGGTCATTGTATCCCTTGGATATTTTTTTTTGATTTTTTATATGATTACTCCTATCTTTTAATTTGATCGAAGGGGGAGAAATAAGATTAAGTCTAGGGGTAGGTATAATTTTTTATTTTTTTGTAGCAATTGTTTTAATTTGTAAATTACGGGTACTTAATTGCATATTTATTTACTTTACTGTTTTGGTTTAGCTCTAACTTAACTTGGGTTGATCCACTTAAAAAAGGGGAAGATTGTAAGTACCCTAGGTTGGATTTTTACCTGATCAATCAGGTTAGGTTAGGTCATTTTGTTTTTGTTACCTTGTGTCCAAGTGTGCAGGAGCGTAGGAACACAAGAAGTCGAGCGGAACATTCGATGGACGAGAAGAATGTGGAATCGAGTCGACGGGCTCAGCACATCCGAGGGACTAGAAGCTACGGAAGAGTACACCGACGGAGCAGAAGGACGCTCACGGTGGTCCGGGACAAGAAGCCGGGGAGGAAGCTCACTCCAAGAGAAGGACGGAAGATGGGGTCTGGTGAGGCTAATTTCGGATGTCCGATCAATCACCCATGAAGCCGGAGTAACAGCCGAACAAGTCAATGCAGAGTTGACTTGTCCAGGCGCTCCAGACACCCGTACCAACTAGGGTGCCCAGAAGCCCCCTCACGTAGCCATTGTAGCGATGATTGAATTTGGGTCCACATCAGCACTGATCCAGGTGTCCGGACAAGGTTTGAGCCCCCCGGAGTTGATCAACACTTATCCAGTGGCCGTTGAAGAGCCGCTGCCGAGCGGATAAGTGGCACCTAACTGGGGGCGTCCGAACTGGGAGCCGGGATTGCCACATCATCAAAGTGATAAACTTGACCAGTGGGCTATAAATAGAGTTCTGGTCCTTCTAGTTTCGATAACATTAACATTGTAATTATTTCCTTTCGTGCTGTCAACGTCTTGTACGAGATTTCTTCGCCTCTAACTTTTATCGAAGAAAAGAGCTTCATTTGCTTTTGATTAGTAACTTACCCGGTTGCAAACCAAGTAATTTGTTGTGCCTCATATTTCTTTTATGTTTATGCACGTATTCTTTATTGTCTAAGTCAACGTTGAAAAAAAGAAAAAGCTAGAATTCTTTGCAGGGCTATTAACCTCCCCTCTAGCCGACCGCCAAGGGATCTAGTGGACACATGAAAGAGATGTGAATATAAGTGATATTTCGTGTGCTTATCAGATGATTGGGGATCTCTTCTAGATATCCCAATTCGATAGAGAGATATCTACTCATATTAGTCAATTTCAAACTTCCATTGCTGACTTTGTGATTTGCTCTAGGTTACATAAGATGTTTGGTACATGCATGAGCGCATTGACAAAGCAGTGAGCCACTAGCAATGAGCCATTGTTGTTGGATGTAACAGTGGCTGCTCTAGCTCCGGGTGTTGATGGCTGCCTGCGTATCAAAGACAGAAGGGAGAAATAGGACCTGAGAGAAAGAGTGAGAGAGAGAGAAACTGCCGGGGAGGGAGGTAACGACTTGGATTGGTGGCACCCGCACGGCAAGGAAGGTGGAGCTGGTGGCAACACCACTTGAAGAAAGAGAGAAAAGAAAGAGGGAAAGAGAATATAGAACTCCCAACTCCAGTCTCTAGTTCCACATCCTGTTCATTCTTCTTATTGATCATTGTATGCCACTATGCCTAGAAATTGCATCCCTCAGTATGATTGTTGTCCTGATTGCAAATCACTTCAGTCAGATATTTATAGTGCAATTTCTTAAATTTGCTTTATTTGTATTGTAAGAGTTTTTTTTCCCTAGTTATGTAAACGGTGTACACCTGCAAGTTTATTATTATTGTGTAATCTAAGAGTCCGCTTTAGCTCTCATTCTCTAGCAAGATAGCAATATGTAAGATGTTAGCTTCAAATTTTAGTGAATAATTTTTTTTCTAATATTTGATTTACTTCACAGGCTTGAAGAACTTCAAGTTCTGGACATAAAATTTCTCTATGGCTGTTCGAGGCCTACAATTGTAGTCCTATACCAGGTAAGAGTATAATGCTCTTCCATTGATACTATTTAAATTTATTATATTATGCTTATACTTAAAATATTCACATAGAGGTTCATAACAAAAAACATGAGCCATTCAAGGGGTTTATTATACATATAGATGAACAACAAATATAAGTCCTAGAGGGCACTATCTAGGTATTTTCACTAATTTTCTTTCTTATATGGTTAATAGCCTTCAATTGCCATCAACAAACTTCTTAACCAAGCCAGTTCTCCACTCTAACACCATCTTCTTCCTTGATCTTTACCAAGTCATTCTTTACACATTGCATAACCATTCAATGTGAAACAAACAATATATAACAATCTATATTAGTTAACAATGCTTAATATGCATGTAATTGAACACTTGTGATGTAAGTGGTTAAATTAACATTTATAGGTTACCTCACCAATAATTAAGCTTATATAGGTGTCGCACAATCAGAATAACTAATCTTCTGTTAGGAGGAAAACATCATAAAAGCTCTTAATAATTGAGAAGGGATCAGTATGAGCAGTAATTTAAACTTTTATTTGATTCAATTTATCCAAAACTTGTTTGAATGAACCACAACTTCTGTTCCTTTGTTGCCTCCATAAGTGACCCACATATGATGGTATGTGTGACTCACATATGCCAACACCATATAATTGAAATTTGGTTCAAGGGCCTAATAGATCATATGATCTTGAATACTAAAGTTAACAACATATGCAGACCATATATGCTATTTGTGATGTGATCCCTTGTCATACAGTGGTTTATTAAAACAAGATCACAATGCAATGTACATCTGTTGGTTGGGAAAGGGACCTGTTGACCTTATTGCAATATATTCTCCTACGTTGAGTTGAAATGGGAATCTGACCCACACCTAAACATATTATTGATTGATGCTGCCACATCCATCCGTCTATGTTATAGGATGGGGATGGGCCAACAAATCATTGCCCATACCTCATATGCAGAGTAGCATAGATAATCACTTAGTTTACTTTTTCAAACAAGGATATTTAGTGTCTGTGAGAGGAACTTATTGATTTTTTTCGCTATCTATTCTTCTACATTTGTTTTGAGTGGAGTTTCCCACCTCACAATTTTTGTCGCCACTAGATTAATATCGTGTCCACTAGTTTGGAAGTGTTATTAATGTTCATATACTCATTTAATGTATCAACAAAATGAATATAATCTTACCTCTTTCATCTTTTACTCAATTAAGAATCTGGAAGCTTGTATTATTTCATTTATTATGGACTTCAATGAATTCATTGCTCACCAAAAGCCCTAACATTCTTCTCCACTTGAAGCTTTGGAATTTCTGAAATTCTTCTTGTCCACTTGAAAGAAATCCTTCTTTGCTTTTTTTCTTTTCAAGAAATTGGAAGGAAGTGGATATTCTAGTACTCATTTTTCATAGTCTGTAATACATGCATTCTGGGTAACAGGTCCTTGATGTTATAAAACCATCTGAAAATGTTTGTTTAAGTTAAATGCAAAAGTATAACTTCTCATACATAGTCATTGAGTCTTATAGTATATGGTTAATGATAATATATGATAATCTAACTGAAACTAACATTCTTTTATTTGTTATATGTTTGCATGCTGACATTGCTTGCGCTTCTAGCTTTTGGATAAATGACCTTAAAATTTAGTTCGCTAGATTTATTTTTTGAAAAACTTGAGCCAAGTAGCCTGATTAATTCTTTCAAGACTTGTATATTTACTAAATGTAATGCAGGATAATAAGGATGCTCGACATGTTAAGACATATGAAGTTGTGCTCAAGGACAAGGACTTTGTTGAGGGCCCATGGTCACAGAATAATCTTGACAATGGGGCTGGTCTTCTGATTCCCGTTCCCATGCCACTTGGTGGTGTAATAATTATAGGGGAGGAGACTATTGTTTATTGTAATGGTACTATCTTTAAAGCAATACCTATCAGACCAGTAAGTTGCTTTACTTCATTCACTTTCCCTGTTTTAATTCTTCAGAACAGAACCAACATAATTTCCATACCTTTTGCTGATTTTGTGAATTTTTATCTCTTGTTGTGCCCAGTCGATTACAAGAGCCTATGGAAGGGTTGATGCCGATGGGTCCCGGTACTTGCTTGGTGATAATGCTGGCCTTCTACATCTTCTTGTCATAACACATGAGAGGGAAAGGTGTAGCATCTGTACTTGCTTTATTACTTATGGACTCAATCTACTGAGGTTTTTAATTTTTTAAATATTCAAGTTTCAACTAATATTTTGGTTAAAGATTCTGACTTCTTGTTTCATAAGTAAAAGCCGTCTGACTGTTCAAGATATTATTATGTTTTGACATCCACACCCTTCACTAAGAGCACAAGATCCATTTGTTGATCCCGGATAGTTGGTACTAAATGACTTGTTTTGCTGAAAGGCCACTTTGTCATTATGTTGTAGGGTAAATGGCCTGAAAATTGAGCACTTGGGAGAGACAACTGTTGCATCAACAATATCATATCTTGACAATGCAGTTGTATATGTTGGTTCAAGCTATGGTGATTCACAGGTATACTAATTGCAATGCCCATTAATATTTATTGTTGCTTCTGTGCTTCTTAAGCTTGCTAAATTGTTCATTCTGCGTTGTAGCTATGTTCTGTTCTCATACTCTTGTTAGATTTGTATTTAGCCTTTTGCTTTATGTGTTTTATTTAATAGTACTAAGACTTGTGGCAAAAAACTGATTCATCATAACAGCTTATAAAACTGAATCTTCAACCTGATGCAAAGGGCTCATATGTTGAAGTTCTTGAAGCGTATGTCAATTTGGGCCCCATTGTCGATTTCTGTGTTGTTGATCTAGAAAGGCAGGGTCAGGGTCAAGTTGTTACTTGCTCTGGTGCTTATAAAGATGGCTCCCTTCGGATTGTTCGAAATGGAATAGGGATTAATGAACAGGTAGGATTTTTGTTTTGCTGCCTTTGGTTGTCATAGTTGAAAATTTTCTGACTATATTTCTGCATCATGGATAGGCATCTGTAGAACTCCAGGGTATCAAAGGGTTATGGTCCCTACGCTCTTCTATTAATGATCCATATGACAGTCTCTTGGTGGTTACTTTCATCAGTGAGACTCGTGTCCTTGCTATGAATATGGATGATGAGTTGGAAGAATCGGAGATTGAAGGGTTTTCTGCAGAAGAACAAACCCTGTTTTGTCAAAATGCTATCCATGATCAGCTTGTTCAGGTGCAGTTTCACCATGGTTCTTTTCTTTGGCTTTATTTATCTTTAGATAACTTCCATGCTAAATGCTGTTTACTTTAAATTTGTTGTTAAATTCATTATCATTGTAATTCTAGATGATAATATTTTATCTAGTCATGGGTCATGGACAGAGTATGAACAAGCATTATAAATTATTTGTGTTTTATTTGGACATTAACATAAATTATGCCACAGGTAACTGCTAATGTTGTTCGATTGGTAAGTTCTACTACACGGCAGTTGTTGCATGAATGGAATGCACCATCAGGTTACTCGGTCAATGTTGCCACTGCTAATGCCTCACAGGTTTAATTTTGGTTTCTCTATATCTTTGGATTTTTTTTGTTGACACCATTATATTTAACTTTTGCATCTTATGGTATTTTACTGAAAGATAAATTAGTGCTCACCTCCATTTTTCTTGCATGGAACATGCTTTTAAAAATATAATTTAGAATTTTGCCTATGAAGATAACTTGTATTTTTATTGATAAATAAGAGGTATTATACCAGTAATTTAGTTTTGTAATAACACACTGATATAGTGACTGTTTTCTGGAGTGCAGGTTTTGTTGGCAACTGGTGGTGGTCATCTAGTGTATTTAGAGATTGAGAAAGAAAAGTTGATTGAAGTCAAACATATACAATTGGAATATGAGATATCTTGTCTCGACATAAATCCTATAGGTGAAAATCCAAATTATACTACAGTAGCAGCAGTTGGAATGTGGACTGATTTAACTGTGAGGATATTTTCACTTCCAAGCCTAGAGCTACTTACTAAAGAAAATTTGGGTGGAGAGATCATTCCTCGATCGATTCTTCAGTGTACTTTTGAAGGGGTATGGATATTTTTCATAAATATGTTTCTTTGATCTGATGATTCTCATGCTTAACTTAGATGCCATTTGTCTCTACTAAGTGCTGTTGCTCCTTATCAGGTATCCTACCTTTTGTGTACCCTTGGAGATGGTCACCTCTTAAACTTTCTTCTGGATATTAATACTGGTGGGCTATCTAATAGGAAGAAAGTTTCTCTTGGAACTCAACCTATCACACTCAGAACTTTTTCTTCAAAGGACACCACACATGTGTTTGCAGCATCAGATAGACCTACAGTCATCTACAGCAGTAACAAGAAGTTGCTTTATAGTAATGTTAATTTGAAAGAAGTCAGTCACATGTGCCCATTTAATTCAGCTGCTTTTCCTGACAGGTACTCTCTCCAACTCTTCTATTTCTTTTTTGTCCATTGTCCTGTGCATGCTTACGCTAATATTGTACAATTAAATACATGCTTGCATTTCAGGTCAGTTTGTTGCCTTGTTTACCAAATTTACTTTTGTGACATGGAATGGGCAGGTCTTGCCTGCCATCTTATTTATTTTTATTCATCTTTCTTTTCAAAATTGTTGTTAATATGCTCTGACATCACACTAGGCTTTATGAACTGGCAAAGAAATTTTTATCTTCTTTTATTGGCTTTATGGGTTCTTCTCCATTCAGTGTTCTGCTAATGGTCCAATTTGTTTCTTTTTTTTTTGGTATGGAAATTTGCAATGAGTCTTGGCTACTATACATGTGGCTTCAGCTGTTCTTACCTGTTTTTCAATGTTTTTGCATTAGATTGTCCTGTATTGTTAATCAGTACATATAACTTTTCCTAGCATCACATTATTTGGAACCTTGTGCTCCATCCATATTTTATTAGACTAATGCTAGGTGGCATAGAAAACATATGCCCCACCTGTGTTTGTTTATCATATTTAAAAAGTTGATTCTTTGGCACCAGTGAAATTTTCTTAATGCTTGAATGTTGATAGATGCAAATTTTCAAGTGTCTATTGTTTTTGGATTATTTCAATGTTCTTTCAAATTTAATTGACATTTATTAGTCTCCAAACAGTCTAGCTATCGCTAAGGAAGGTGAACTATCAATTGGTACGATAGATGATATACAAAAGCTTCACATTCGTACAATTCCTCTGGGGCAACATGCTCGTCGTATTTGCCATCAGGAACAATCACGAACATTTTCAATTTGTTGTTTCAAGAACTGCCAGATCAGTAACGAGGAGACTGAAATGCATTTCATTCGCCTGTTGGATGATCAAACTTTTGAGTTCATGTCAATTTTTCCGCTCGACTCTTATGAATATGGTTGCTCCATCATCAGCTGTTCATTTTCAGATGATAATAATGCATACTACTGTGTTGGAACT
>JBAMIE010202052.1:0-10986 GCA_037177295.1 Kaempferia parviflora
TAAAAAGCCCTATTTAGGGCCTTAAAAAAATAATATTTAACTTTTTACCAAACCATATAGAGTAAATTTTCAAAATTACAAAATCGTGTAGTATTTTAAAATTACTAAATCACATACTCATTTCCTGTTTTACCTTTAATCAGTCGACTGTAAAAAATCAGTTGACTGATTTTTTTATACAGGCCGAATCGATTTATTTCTATGCCGAAATTTTGAGTGGACCAGTCAATTGATAATAAAAATTAGTCTTCCCTTTTAAAAAAAAATATTTTTTATCAAAGTTAATTTTGGGCAAAATTGGTTGATGTATGAAACAACCTCCGATTGCCATGAAATTAGTCCCTATATGTTCGTCTAGTTTTCTTAATTATATTCATGCCCTCAAATATAAATTTGACCTAATATATTAATAAAAGTGATTTTTTACTAGTTGTTCTAATTATATCCATGCTCTCAAATGTCAATTTAACTAAATATATTGAGAGCAGTGATTTATTTTTAATACAAATGTTTTTAAAAAATCTAATTCGTGTTTAAAAAATTATTATTCTGAATATATTGAGTCAAATTGACATTTGAGAGCATGAATATAATCAGAAGAACTAGCCGAACATATTGACCTGCTGATGGACCAAACAGTCTCAAATTGATATGAAACTATCTCCTATGTGAATAACTAGGTCTTTTGATTATATCCATACCATCAAATATCAATTTGATCCAATACATTAATAGTAGTAATTTTTTAAACATAAATTAAATTTTTTAAACACATTCACGTTTAAAGAACATTGCTCTTAATATATTGGGACAAATTGATATTTAAAGACATAAATATAATCAAAAGAATTAGACAACCACATAGGAATTAAATTTCTATCAATCAAAAATCATTCGATCTATCAACTAATTATCTAAAATTGACTTTGAAAAAAAAATAAAAATAAATAAATCAATCGACTGATTTATTTAAAATTTCAAGATAAAAAGAAACCAATTGGACTAGTAAAAAAATATATTAGTTAATTGATTTTCAAATAAAAAATTATTCATTTGAATTTTTTACATTACGTATAAAACAAAAATAGATAGAGATAATTTTAAAGCTATCGTAGATGATTTAATAAATTTTAGAAATTTACATGCGTGGTTCGATAAAAAGCTAAATAGAATTCAATACTACTCTAGTGCCAAAAATTATTTGAAAGTGGTAGAAAATATTAGTGTGGTATAATAATCCTCATAATTTGGAAATAAAAGTAATCTTTTAGTCCATAACCATTTTGTTAAAAACAAAATAATCTAAAATTTTAATACCATAAAGAGGTATCGGTTGGCTGATTTTTATGATACAAATGTGGGATTATCAGCACAAGCAAGCCCCATCTTGAACTCAATACCGCCAGAATAAGGACACAAGCTATCAAAAGTAAACAGCAGGACGATAAAGATGGCAGAAACAGAATGTAGAAGTCGGAGCAACAACTTTCTCAACAAAAGATTCGCACGACACAAAACTGTTTTAAAAAGTGCAGCGATCAAATAAGTGCAAACGAACAACAAAGCAGAGCCTCTCTTGAAATGGCTGAAGAGTAACATTATTGAGATGGAGATCATTCTGATCATGTGCCAGCTTTACGGCGGCCAACTCGAGCCACAAAACCAGCTTTGATGGGTGCTACTGACCGCGAAGAACCACACTGCAATTTCAATAAGCATAATCAAGTCTAAATGAATGAATCCCAGAATCAAATGTGAGATAGACTAACATCAGGATGCATTCCAACCTGATAAGAAAGGATTGCATTGCATTCCCGACAATAAACAAAAATAAAACAGAGTAACTGTTGCTCATGCTGACCAGAGACGTGATACCCAAATATCATTAGTAACATTCAGATCTTTTAGATCACTTTGAATTTGAATTAACTGTAATTTTCTTTTGAAATTTTTTCTATCCATGAGCCATAAAGTCTAATCAATTGGACTTGTCTAACTATAAAAGTTAAAGGTCATCTTTTAATGTGTCAGTACTCTTAAAGTAAAAAATACAAAGGATTCTAACATTCAACAGTAGTAAAATTTACTTAGCATCAAGAGGACAAGACAATCAAAACATCACTCCAGGAATTCTTCTACATTTTAAACATCCACTCTTTGTCCTGTTAATGATATCATACTAGATACAAGACATTCTTTATAAGCAGTACAAATCTCTTTTAGATGAGTTGTTTTGCAAGTTATTGTAGTTAGAAATTCAAAAAATTTAACCAATATTCACAACTCATCAAAGTCATCATCTTGGGTCATTTACTAAATGCAGTATGGGTCATCATAGACTGACTAAGAGAACAATTTTTAATAAAGCTTTTCAATATCAAAGCTGAACTATGAAACAGACTGGTATGAAACAAAAAATAATCAACATCATATTCAAGAACAACAGGCGCAAAAATTAGAGACATGGAATATAGTGTAGCATCATATTGGTTGACCATTACTGCATTACTGCTACAAAAAACAAATAACAAAGATTGAATGCAATTGACCAAATAGAATGTAGGTACTAAATTAAGTCCTAACCTGCTCACATCGAAGAAAGAATAGACGATTTTCTTTGGAGAGAATTGTGTCTGGACTTTTGCAACCATTACATATAACATATTCATCTGCATGGATTGGAATCATGGTGAAATATAGTAATCCATTTGTCCCGTTGCATGATTAAAGTACAAGATTTGTATGGAACTTCCCCCATATTTTCTGGGTTCTGGGATGTTTTATTATCTTGGGAACCAATAGGAAAAGAAGATATACACTATTTCAATTCACCAAGAACAAACACTAGCATAATTTCAGAAATTTGGGAAAGTTGGTCCTCACTATTTCTGTCTGGACACATTGCAAGATAACTCATTGTGATTTCTCTAAATATTTACTCAGCATTTCCCTCAAATGTTGCATAAAATACATAACTTAAACTAGAAGAAAGTGCATTCACTCAATTAATTTTCTGAGGGGATCTGCATTTCATGTACACTAATGCGTCTGCACTGTCAACATGTGTACACAAATACAAGTATAACAATATAAAATAATTGCACCAAAATTCAGTTAAGTTACTGGTGTTTGAACAGTTCAAAATTTAGAAGGTCAAGTTCAACAAGAAACAGAACCACTGTTGATGGAATTTGTGTAGTTAACTTACTGATATATCTTCTTAGGATACCCTCAAAATTCTTTGGAGCAAATCTTCCCTTAATCACCAGCCTCTGCTGTCCATCAAGGGAACCACTAGTTCCCATTTCAGCAAGCAAGAAATTCATCACATGCTCTGGTTGCCTGTGCATCCTGTATGTAAAATATAAAATCCCTCCTTATGTGTGCAAGTTCATAGTCATAATGCAAACACTTTTTACAATACTTCATAAGTTCATATCTATTATCAGTCCAATGAAATGATCATTTTTGTCCATCACAACATATCTTATATTGATTTAAAACAGTAAACTGTCCTACTTGAAGCAACCATTCTTTAAGGCTACAAAAAAGACTTCCTTCCAAACTAACTAAAACAATTGGTATTCAGAACAGAACATCAATGACTAAACAAGCCAAATTATTTATATTTGGACATCATTGGAAATATAGAAATCAAAGAAGTTATTGACTAATTAATCAGAATTGCTAATACTATTAAAGAGCAGCCCAGTGCACGAAGCTCCCGCGAATACAGGATCCCAGGAAAGAGTCGGAGCACATTAGATCTATTGTACACAACCTTAATGTTTCTGCAATTCGAACTTGTGACCACGAGATCATAAGACAACAACTTTCCTGTTGTGCCAAGGTTCCCCTTCAGAAAATGAGCAATCATCTCCCTACATTCACCACAATTGTCTACAACTATTTTGCATATAAACAATTTGATTTTACCAACTGAGACATTAAAATAGTCATGTCACTAGATAAAATAAATAAACACTGTGTGCATGACTAGCCAAAAAGTTAAACAAGATTGTCTAGTTGCATGAATTGTCGTAGTGGTTAATGTTCATTGTGAAGAAAGCCCATAAACATTGTGCTAAATCTGGAAAATAATAACCTTCATACTTACGAATATGAGTATCCTATGTTCCAACTCTTCTTATTTTATCATGAGTCATCAACTGAGGATTGTTACAATAACAATAATAGCAAGAAGGTTAGAGATTATAATAACAAGGTAAAAATTTTGATTTCAGTACCAATTACGAACGTGTCAGTCTGCAGTGGTTTCAGAATACCCCCATGCCTCAGATTTTAAATACTTAATTAACTATAATATCAGAGAATATAATGCATCATATAATATCAGATTACATAATCATGTTAATAGTATCAAATTATTAAAAGTAGTTATGTATCTGATTATATTTAGATTATATAATATCAAGATATGTAATATTAATAATTAATAATGGGAAAAGGCCCCTTTTTCAGAAGCCTAATAAAGGCTCCGACTTTCTGGATGTCCAGAAGTCCCTATTAGGCCCATTTTCAATTTTTTTCTTCTGCCCTTAACTTTCCTTACCCATTCACTATACTCCACCCATGACCTAACCATAATCTCTCCAGCTATTGAACCTTGCCAGAGTTGAATGCCAACAGTGCCGGAGTCAACAAATGACAGCCAGACAGATCTATTTATTCTTTTTAAACACAGTGCTCACGGAGAGATTTTAATCCGAGAAGCAAAATAATACAGTTACCAACATGGCAACTTAGCACAACTCATAAAGTAAAAAACAAATAACAAAGCAAAATAATACAGCTACTGACATGGCAACATAGCACAACTCATAAAGGGAAGTTAAAGAAAAAATAACAACTCCAAGCAGAATCATCCTTTTATAAAACATGTTCAGTGCCACTGGATGTCTAAATGCTTTGGTTTTCACAGAGAAAAATAATGGAACATCATTCATTATAATTGTGTCCTTTATTTGGAACTTCGTCTTTTGGAGAATGCAAAACTATATTCTATACCTTCTGAATTTTAAATGTCCTAACTTTCACCTAGTGACAAAAAAATAGACATCTTTCTTATCATCCATATCACTTCCAGTCTGTGATGACCTTTGAAAGGCATGGAAACATGATTGGGTAAAGCATAATTCTGTGCCAAAGATAGCATTCCAAAAGACATGGATAGATAGTAGGGGTTAAATGATGTAGCACTTCCCCTAATTTTTTGGTCTCAGATGTGAAGGATGGGCTGCAAATCCCTCCTGAACACTAGTACTAAACCATATTTTGGTAAAATATGGATGTGCCTTCCAAGTGTTCAACTGCCTTGCTTTTCACAAAGAAATATAATGAACATCATTGATTATGTTCGTGATACTTCGTCTAAGTTTTGGCACTTGCAGATTGAAGAATCATGTTTTGTTAAAAACCCCTATTTATTCTAAATTTGACTAAGACTGATTGTTATGTTTCATGTGTTATGCATTGTATGGTCAACATATATTTTTCTATGTGAAATAGTGACAGAATAAATAAGACTTGTTAATTAATATACTTTTTGTACATGAGCAAAGTCTTTTTTGTCAATGTAAATATTTTTTTAATAATTATTAATAAGACATTATATGCCTCTGCATATTGTCTATGCACTGTCCAATTGGTCCACTGCATGCCACCTGCATACATTTTTTGAAACCTTATAGGTTAGATAATCCAAATGGGAAAAAACAAAACATCTAGTAAATAAAACTTAAAATCCATCTTTAATAAGTGAACCATAATCCAGATTCATACCAACAAGTGAATGAAACAAACTAGATAGAGGATACAAAGGATAATGCAAAGGCTATAAAAGGAAGAGAAAAGTATATACGTTTTGCAGAGGTCCATAAAATTAACAAACACTGTTTTCTTGGTTCCTTCTCTCAGGACTTGTGGAGGCCTCATCACCGTCCTACGCCTATCTCCAGCAAGATCTGGATTATTCTCCCGTAGTATATTAAATACCCTACCAAGCAACTGGATGATCAACAATAGAACAGTGTTTTAATGGTCGATGAAACAATTTCTGTTGCTGTACAAGATAAGAATTTTAGAAAACACTATGCATGATGGACAGTCAGGAAAAGCAATGCACAATGTCTTAATGTATTACAAGAACCGGCATAAAAACTGAAGCAGAAGGTCAACATATGCCAGACAATTCGAGACAACATTTATCCCATGAAGAATTCGATTTAGAAGATTCAGCATTTCTGTGTATGTTAATCAATGCTGCATAATTAGCACAATTGGGGCAATGTGTGTCCCGTTATAATAGCCAAGTAGCAAAAGACTTGCCAAAAAAAGAAACGTATGCTGAAACCAAAGATATCTGAACAAGGTATGCTTACTTTAAAGTTTAAACATTAATAGGCACTGTTTTAAATCCAATGGCCTGGCACAACTCGATATAAAGGAGGGTGTCTCCTCCCAAATGCCTAGATATTTTGAGATGGAATGGATTTTCATAGATTTCAACATGGCATGGGTCTGAATCTTGCATATTAGTAATATTTAGGCAATATTTGCATAATTTATTCACGTTTTGGGTTTAGGAATGAAAACCATGGTATCCAATCACACATATGGGAATGGATTTAAATGCATATTATATTATTTTATATGGATAATGATATTAGTTCTTTCAAAATAGCTTAAGCTTTTGGTATAAGTTGTTAACCTATCAAATTTAGTAATAAGTTTGTAGTTAT
The DNA here is from genome assembly GCA_037177295.1 of Kaempferia parviflora. Taxonomy (NCBI): domain Eukaryota; kingdom Viridiplantae; phylum Streptophyta; class Magnoliopsida; order Zingiberales; family Zingiberaceae; genus Kaempferia; species Kaempferia parviflora. The sequence continues at coordinate 6,762 of JBAMIE010202052.1, forward strand.
TTGTTAACTTAGGGTGTGCAATTCTGAATTCATGAAAACAAGGAAACTCGTCAACTTCAATAAGAGATCTCGACATATGCCAATATGGGATATTGAATTTTGTGTGCCACAAGTTATTTCCATTAGCAATAATGTCATGCTGACTATCTTATTAAGATAGATCTCCGAATTAAAGACTCCTTGCAGAAACTCTGTTCTAGTATATCAGTAACTTTTACAAATACTTTTTTTACAAATTCATCATCCATCATGCAGTTTATTAGTGCCTTAGTAGGCTTGCAACTAATCAAGCTTCTGAAAATCATCATAAACCAAAATTATCAAAACCTACAGCCCAACTGTAGTTTCATCTTGTAAATTGCATAATCATGCAACTAATATTGTCTAGACAATATGAAATATCTAGATAACTGCCATTCTTATTCTTTTCCAACCAAAAAAAATCCAATCTGCAATAAATCTTCATCATAGGTATTGAATGGCATGACCATAATGATATGTATTTATAAGTCAGACAGGATACTATATTTAACCATCTCTTTTTAAGTTCACACCAGGCACTACAGCTGAACAAACCATGCCATATACTGATATGAACATTATGGTCAATCATCAAATTAGTTAGGACTTGTTACTGTTTCCTCATCAAAGATGGGAAGCAATTATTGACGAGATACTTAATAAATTTCCTACTTCAATATAGCATATAACCATATAGGCTAGAAAATAAATATTCATTACTTCAACTTGAAGCCAAGCAGCCATGTAATATGCCTTAAATGTTTGCATTACATTGCTAGCAGATTTTATGTCATTAAATTATAATTTAGATAAACCATAAAATAAGAACATTTTGAGAAATTCCGTCTAGTACATACCTTGTCCACTAATAACATACCATGGTTTAATCTTTCAGAAACCAAGTGTCTCAGACAACCAAACACTACTACACTGTTTTATTTACAACATGTCAATCTTAAAAGTTCAACATTCATGTAAGTTTCTCTCAGTTCAAGATGTTAGCATCTTAATATATTAAACACCTTTGATATAAATAAACAATCCTCTAAAAACTAATGTCTAATGTGGAAATGTTGATACAAGATTTTAATAAGAGTGCAACTTAAAAGAATGACAGAAGCAAGAAAATCAAATAATAAAAGAAATCAAATGATCTGCACTACCATAGAAGGCACAGTCCGTGAACTTAATCTTCAAGGCAAGGTTCATCATACCTCTTCATACTTATAATCACGATCTGTTCCTTCCCATGGGTATTGAACAACTCCTAAAACAATACCCTCACCTAGTTCGTCCTCTCCAACCTGATCACCTAAATAATCGTGGAAGCAATGTGTCTGATTACAAATGAGTGGTGATATAATCGACTGCTTTATCAACAGAAAACAACTTTGAACTATCCATATTATCATTTAAATGGAAGCAACATAATCCACACTGAAGTGTCCTACCATTGGGTTCTTCTCCAGCATCTCCATCATCTTCATTCAAAAAATTTGTTTCAACCTAAAATAACAAAAAGTAGTGGCATTATGCAGTAGAATCAGCATAGAAATTGGACAAAAGGATGAGAATCAGGCAACAAAGCATTGACTAACAGGTTTCTTCTTTTTCTTCCTCATTCCCACAAAACTGGGTCCACTTATCTCATCAACTGGAACAGTATACCATTGTCAGCTAGAAGATGTTTGAGCCTTTAAGCTTAATCAATGAAAGTTAAATACTCTACTAAAGTCTAATAAAGCTACTTTGAATGATCAGAGATGGATCCTAAAAATCATACCTGTTAAGCTTTCAGTTTTCTCAGCTAGCTTTTCTACCTCCTCGGCAGGATCTTGAATGGCTACCTTCTTCTTTTTCTTCTTCTTGGATGGATCAAAGGGAGCCAACTAAGCAATCAACCAGAAACATATTAAATATAAATATAAATAAAACATTCAAGACAAATGCAATCAATATTAGTCCAGAGAAGCAAAAAATCTGAAAATCAAGGACAAAAATGAGAAGAAAAAAAATTATCGTCCTACAAATGTATCCAAAATCGATAAAGTTCAATGAAATATCTCTTAGAGGTATTAGATTAATAGGGTTAGTGGTCTAAAGGGTTTAGTCCTGCGTTAATGGTTCTAGATTTAAGATTTGATCATGTCAATATATACCCATTACACAGTTAATTCATTAATGATATGTAATGCAATATTCTACTTTTCTCCAAACTCTACATGGTACCAAAGCCCCATTCAGGGTTAGGTTTTCAGAAAAAGTATTCCCCCCTCCATCTCTCAATCCTCTCTCTCTATCCCTGCCTGTCACAAAAAGCCCAAGCAAGTGAGGGGAGATTCAAGTGGAAAAGCTCATCCTTTTCTTTAATCTTGAATGTGGTCCATGTTGACTTCTCCCACAAGTACCTTGATAGTAATCAACTAGCATCCATCAGTGATCCACTATACCCTCCAAATTGTCACACATACTCAGGCATACTCAGGTGGAAATAGTCAATGGGAATCCATCCACAAATACCCAAAAGCTGCACGTCCATGTGCATCCACAACCAGAGAAACCTTACATCCACCAGTACTTGTCCATCATCGCAAACTGACGTACCTTTTCGGTGGAACAGCAAACTGTTCTCCCTTTGTTTCCTCATCCGTGAAGCACATTGTAGTCATTACTTCTCTTGTCACAAGCAGCAGGGTCAAACAATTATCTGCTTCCATTCAGTAGTGCACATAGTAATCAAGCAACAACATCAATCTTAAGTAGTTATTTCATGTCCTCCTTCCCACCCCACACTTGAGCACAACCTCTGTCACAGCTTCTCCCACATGTGACCACAAGCCTTTCTTCATCACGTAACACCAACCAGTCAACCACATTACCTCTGTGTGTTACGTATGTGTCACCTAAAGTTAGTGAAGACATAAACAAACAAAATGTCCTATTCGAATGTTGATAAGTCTAACATAGGGTCTATCTATCAACCTATCACTCCTACAAGACCCTTGAGCACTTTCTTTTTCCCTCGATCTATTGCATGCTAATGTAATTGTTGCTTCAAAAAGAATAAACCCACTAGAAAGATTAGTTTTTGAGGTTACTTTTCATCCTTTCTTTCTTTCTCCTAATTATTGATATCTTGATTGGAGGCCAGAGACATTATTGGTTGTATCTTGATCTAAGATCGACAGGGCATTGACCGTATGGTCTATTATTTCGTCAAGTTTGACTTCGCCTAAGTGGAGCATCATGCTTCTTATTTCATTGTTGTGCCCATCATGCTTCTTATTTCATTGTTGTGCCTGATCTATGTTTTATTCGTGAGAGCTTTTTTAATCCATGTAACAAGTTAGACATAGATAATATACATCCTCCAGCTTCAAGGAGGAATGTTAGAGCTATCAGATTAATAGGATCATTAGTCTAGTGGGTTTAGTCTCGCATTACTAATTCAAAATTTGGGGTTTTATTAAGAGTCAATAAATATCCATAGAGTGGTTATTTTATCAATGGCATGCATTATAATATCCTCTTTCCCCCAAATTTACAGTATCAAACTTCCAACTAACACGACCATGAACGCAGAAAGACAAGTAAAACAAGTAGGCCTAGCCGATCACCAAACAGCAGCAACATAACCAGGGAGAAAAAACAACCATTGACACAAAATTTGGCAAATTGCCCGAAATGAACATGAGCTAATGTAAAATCAGCTGACATTAAACGCATAGAACAAACAAGTACAGAAACAAGAGGCAAGGAGCAATCTTACCTCTGGAACCTCCTCTTTCATCTCAGTAGGATTCTCGTTAGACATGTTCCCTATCTCTGAACTCCTAGGAAAACTGCGCTCAACCAAATTGAGAGTATTAAAGGAGCATATCGAGTAGAATCCACCAAAACCTAGCTCCTTATCAAAAGTAAAATAATAATAAAAAAAAATAGTAGGGGAACTACAAGGAAATACTTGCGAAGAAGAACGCGCGCGCAAAAGGAATCAGAATTACCGGGTTTCTACGACGAAATCGATCCCTCGAGTTCTATCGATCCTCACGAATTCCGCAGAGAGAGGCTACAGAATCCCTGTGATTCGGCGTCGATAGGGCAAAGGGGTTTGCTGGGCAGGAACGCGAGGATCGGATCCGCTACTTGTTTATAACACAGCTCCACTGAACACAAGCGTTACCTTAACGTTGGAACCGATAAA
>JBAMIE010202062.1:0-22910 GCA_037177295.1 Kaempferia parviflora
CATAGAGAAGAGGATATACTAGGCTAATTAGAAATTTTATAATGGACTTTAAATATTTAGATTAGATAATATATCCCCTATAAGGAGGAGACTAGCCTGGGCTAAAACCCAGGCTAGCCCCCTCTTTAGGTTCGCCTCTGCTATAATATATAACACTAAAAAAAATTTGGGAAGTCCCCTCAAATTCTAGGCGTAGGGCCATCGCCCAATATGGTCACCCTCTAGGGTCGGGCCTGCTGATGTCCATTGGTAGGGTAGCGGCACAAGGAAGTGACTTTGGATGCGATCCTAATCCATTGTGAATGCATTCATTAAGAAATGAGATGTTTCCGACGTATGCATACTCTCAGAAAAAAACTCTTTCATTCTCTATAACTAATTCGGTGGTCGGGACTTTATGATTTATCTTCTTTCATATAATTTAGGAGCGGACTATGAAAAACATATAAGATGAACGTAATCACTATTTTACTACAATTAACAAATGAGATCCGAAGTAGCAGAGCATGTGTGGAGCTGCGAAGTCATTAGCTGCTCCATTCAAAGGCAGAGACACACTTGTGGCTACCCGGGTTGTAGCCTAGGGGCGCAATGAAGATGAGAAAGAAATTTACATGGGAGGGAGGGCAAAAAGTGAGGGAAAGAGAAGGCTAGCCCGATCTGCATCGTCATGTGGCAAAAGGTGAATCGCTCGCTCCCAGCACCCCCGCCGATCCGTTTCAGAGCCAACACAGAGGAGGTAAAGCACGGGTGACTACTAGTCATAAGTGCAAATGGTCAAGACATGGGGGAGGTATATGCTCGGACGTGCCGAGATTCAACCTCTAGACCTCATGTGGCAAACTCACATGCCTTAACCATCGCACCGTTCTGAGGAGACTCATGTGCTCAACATTGGTGCCGTATATACATCTAAATTAGCTAGGAGGAGATTAGTCTGATGATAGCGTCAACATTGGTGCTCAAGAAGCACAGTCTAAGTAGGTCACCCAGACATGCTCCGCCATTGGCTCCATCTCCCAATGCCAAGTCATGCTTGCTAAAATCCCCAAGGATTCTCTGCGCTAGCTACTGCATCCATGACATGTATGTAATGTAATTTACTATGCACGATCAGAAAAAAAAAAAAAAGAAGGCATCTTTTCCAAAATGCTTCCTGTGTAGATCCCTTTTCGGTAATGAATTAATGTGAGGACATTTCTTTTTATTCAGAATCTGTACGTTCCAGAAAAAAGAATTAGTATATTTCCTGCCATCTTAATTTGTTTATACGGATTCATAGATAAGGATCATTTTCAGTACTTCCATATGCATTACCAATAAAACAAAGATTATTTTCAGTAATGCATGTTGCATATTTAAATTTTAACCAAAAGATGATTGAAGAACAGCTCCTTTCCCCAAAAAGTTATTGATGGGGAATTTTTCAGGAGGATTCATATTCAGCTTTGTCAGCTCAATAACCACCATTTGACCATACACTTCATTAATTATAAACATAGTAGCAAAAATAAAATTAAATTGCTTTGAAATTAAATAAAACAGATGAAGACTTATTTCAGCTACTAACTGTTTATTTAGCATGAAGACTTATTTAAATCCAAATATCTAGTAAATATACTTCAGCAGCACAAGATGGAGACAAGCATCAATAAATCCAGCCATATTTATTACAACACAAATCATCTTTTTGTGAAAGGTCCACACCATCTTGCTAAATTTTAGAATCCTACCAGTCTTCTATGCCACAACTCTTTGACACAAGAAACTGGATGTTTAATTTAGTTCAACAAAGCAATTAATTATTTCAAAATTACTTAAGCAACGTGATGATCAATTAAGTAGCTAGGATGGTGTGAGATTAGTATACATTTACATCTATTGCTCTGAAAAGGCTGTCTTTGTGTGTACACTGAAGTAACATTAGCAAGTGGGGACTTTGGAATCCTATCGGCTAACAACAAAGGCAGTGACATAGTGAGAGAGAGGGAGGGAGGGAAATGTTCTCATCGGTGTCCTCTTGCTTTACTGTCTTCTGTCGCTTTCCCTGCTCTTTGCCTGTGCGAGGAACACGAGAACTGCGGCAGTTTTCTATAGTTTTGCTTGTGTTTTTGCTGCAAGATGCCTATCCTCTGTGACACTGTTCTTATCTCAATAATTGCTATTGGATGCATGGTTCACGAGATAAATTTACTTTACTTTTAGGAAAAAGGATCGTATAATATTTGTACACATGGTAAATATTTGTCACCAACAAATACTCTCTCTCTATATATATATCCAACCTGATGTGTTTAATTAATTTAAGAAAATGAAGTTATATTATAAACATAAGAAAAATCAAACGGGGATAGGAGAGGGGGAGTTGGGGGATCAGTATGGTGTCAGATCCAACACTAAATAAGAGGGAGATGGCATTGCAGGCAGATAATAAAGAGAGGAAAGAGTTGAGAGGAGTGTGTGATGTGAGCTCTAATGCCGAGAGAGGGGGGCACAAAGGCTGTTGCCATCACATGCTCATCACCTTGTTCTCTTCTTCTTCTGCACTTCTTTTTATAATTCCGTCACTGGAGTTGACCCCACCTTCTTCAACCCCACAGCCATTTTCCTGCGTCGCATTCAAGTCTTCGTGCCCTACCTACTTACCTTTTTCCACCTCCAACGTATTTTCCTTGGAGGGACTAATATTAGAATTTAGAAGGGAAGACTCTACAACATCTTATATATGATACTGATGTGGAAGAAAATTGTTCATATTACCTTGTAATGAACTCATTTATCATATATGATATTGATTTGGAAAAAAAAATAGAGACCTTTTAGGACTAAATCTAGTAATGTTGTTCTTCCTTAATGATGTGAGGCCATAATTTTGGTAGTTGTTAGCACTTGATGCTACAATCATGTTGTATAAACTCAGAACATATGCGGATCAAAGATAAAAGAGATTGATCTTGGTAAATTTCCTGATAAAAAGAATACACTTTGGTTATTTTAGAGGAGCATATCATACATAGTTTGAACTTTTCCCATTTAGTGTACCAGTCATCCAAAACTAAGGAGCATTAAGTAGAACAAGGATAGAGAGTTGGTTCCACCGCATTCCTTGTTTGGTCCTAGGAATTTTATGGGAATGGAGAAGATATTACTAAAGAGCAACGATTTCTACAAAAGATAAGATGATGAGTTCTTTGAGCACATATTTAAACACATGATTGATAGAGACTACCTTGAGAGGTCGTAAAAGCACTAAAACTTCTAGACATGTATTCTCTACTAGTCACAATACAAATTTTAATATTAGCAGAGAATTTCAAATTAATCATGGTGGATAATTTTATCATGAATAGTGTAATAAATAGAAGAACTCTACCCATGACGAACCAATCATAGTCAGTCTAAAACCTAGATAAAGGAGAAGGATTGCGTTAGGTTACTATCCAACGTTAAACAATGATAAATGTTTAATAAATGGATTCATTAAACTATTGTGTTAATGCTAGATTGTTCCCCAGGAGGAACGCGTTACAGGATCCGACTATAACATCTCGACAAGGATCGTTACATCTCCAAAACTCAGGGGTAGTGCTAAACATGTAAGAGTTTGGGTTGTAGAATCCGACTGTAACGTATTGGCAAGGAACACTATGTCTCCATGAGAACTTGGATGTAGTGTTAAATAGGCAAGAGTTCTCATACCATAGGTTGGATAAGAACAAATATTATAGAAAGACTAATAGTTTAAGGTTTAGAACATAGAATATAGGAATCCTCACTGGTAAATAAATGGAGGTAATAGATGCGATGATTAAGAGCAGAATTAATATATTATGGGTACAAGAGACACAATGGGTAGGCGAGAAGGCAAAGATAATAAAGAACTCAAGTTTTAAGTTATGGTACACAAGAAAGAGTAAAATAAGAAATGGAGTAAGTATTGTTGTAGATAATTCGTTAAAGGATGAAATTATATGAGTAGTTAGAAAAGGGAAAGAATTATAACTATAATAATGGAGAAAGAAACTATAAATGCAATTAACGTATATGCACCGCAAGTAGGATTAAATGAAGATATCAAATCAAGATTTTGAGAAGACCTAGATGAAATATTACAAAACATTTCTCCAAATGAATGATTTTATTAGGAGTTGATCTAAATGGACATGCCAAGTGAAAAATGAAGAATATGAGAGGGTACATGGGGTTATGAGTTCGAAATGAAAAATGAAGAAGGAAAAATTATATTAAATTTTACAATGACATATGACTTTATATTAGTTAATACATTTTTTTAAAAAAGAAGACACTTAGTTACGTTCAAAAGTAGGAATAATAAATCTCAAATTGACTTTCTTATGGTTAGAAATAGAGATAGAAATATTTATAAATATTGCAATGTCATCTATGGAGAAAGCTCAACCACCCAATATCGGTTAATAGTGTTGAATATACACCTCAAGTATAGTATCAATAGAAAGAAAATATATACGACTCCTATAATTAAATGGAGGTTAAAGGATGAGAATTAAAATATATTTAATGAGAAGGTAGGAATACCAACATTAGGTGAAATATATGGTGATTCTAATATGACATAAGATAAGATGATATCAAAGTTAAAAATATTAGCTAAGAGTGTATTCGATAAAGATATTCCGATAGGGCAATGATAAGAATCAAGAAAACATGTGAACCAAATTTCACTTACCAGTTAGCAGAAGAAATTCCTTTCCATCGATTTCAGTGTTTGTATCACTCATGTGTGCACATAAATTCCATGTCTAAAAGAATAACACATAGATACATTACAAATATATGTACAGCAATTTATGTTGGACTTTGTTCAACCAAGCAAAATATACAACAAGAAAAATTGGAAAATAACTGAATAACCCATCCATGTTACATTGAAACCAAGTAGTTCAAGCAGCTCATCGAGTTACCATAACTCCAGACTCCAATCAAGTTCAACCAATTACTCCATGATTTTTTCAACTTCCCTAGGTGCACAATGTCTTTTCATGTTTTGTTGTTCTTACTTCACACATACTACTGTTCGTGATAAATTAACTGTGTTGGATTTCAAATATACTTGATTATTGAAGGCTTCACTGACTGAACTTCTCAGTCCTTGAGTGACTGCTGGACAACTAACATTTGAATAACTTCCCTCAAGCCATACAATTTCTTATGAACTGAATTTTAGAATTTCTGACCTTGTTTTCCCTATAATCCTGCCTTCCCCGAGCTTTAGACCGGCCTTTTTTGTCTAAGACCTTGGTTGCTGGATATAGGTTTCTGCAAAGGTCTTAATACAGCCATGATCTCTGCAAATGAGGGCCGCATCTTTGGGTTTCTGCAAAATGTACGAGTAAAGGGGCCGGGAATTGGAGGAAAATATCTTAAAGCGGAACAAAGTACAATATGAAGGGAATACCAAAGAAGGATTTTGTCTTTGCCATAACAAGTATGAAGATAACATTACTATAGGTTCAAGAGGCATTACTATATTTATTCTCAAAAGAAGAGAAAAACTAAATTTATAGTTCAAATCAACTGCATTAAGTCTGAAAACCCTTTGTTCATGCTCTCTGCAGGACGGTTTGAAGGAAAGCATGCTGGGAAAAGTTTCCTATTTAAAAGAAGTGAAACCATATGATTTCAAGTGTTTTTAGTGATTCAATCAAATCAAGCTGCCTACGTTTTAAGAATCAGCAACTTGTTAGCATAATCACGTACAAATAATTGTTCTTTAAACTCACATTTGCCAGCACTTCCTTATAATCCCAGCTATGATTGGATCCATGTCATCTGGAATATCTAGACGACGATCCTGGAATCCAACAGCACCAACAACCTGCATGGGATTCATTCCTTCCCAAGGCTGCTGCAAGGTACAGAGCTCCCAAAGTATAACTCCAAAGCTAAAGACATCACATCTAGATTGTGGAAAAGAAAAGAGAGCCAAAAGCATTGTGTGAGGTCATAAAATGTCAAAAATTGCAGTCTTACACAGGAGTTGAACATACTTCTCATCTGAAGGTTCATTCCGTAGAACTTCTGGTGCCATCCACTCAGCCTGAAGCAAAGTACTATCAGTGAAACTGTAATGTGGTACAAGTTACAACTTAACAGAAAGCACAAGCAAGATGAACCTAATACTTCAAAAAAATCTGTTATTATGATTTGAATAGGCTCAGTTTCTTTACATACAAACTGGTTTTTAAATAGGAACAAATGCGCTCAGATAGCCTCTCTGAGAAAAGGTGTATTGACCATCATCTACTACTGAGCATAGCATAGAACACTGTGATTAGTTGTAATGGTTGGAAAATTAGTTTTGGTAACCAATAAATTAAATAGGGATTTGATGGCTATTTCGCAAGTAGACCGTCGTAAACTAATTTTTCGAGTGAATGAGAAATTAATGTCTAATGAAGGGTTGATCCGGGATGATCGGAAGTTTGACTCGCATACGAGATGAATTCATCGATGAACACTAACTCGAGTATGCGGAACCATTGATGGGTGTAAAATTATAATTAATATCGTTGATTGATTAATTAAAAGATTAATTGTGATTGTAATATTAATTAATTGATTAATTAATATTTACAATAAAATAAGTAATTAATTAATCAATTGAATTAATTAATAATAATTAATAAGGTTTAAGTGAAAAGAGACACTCATATCTTTTCACCTCTTAGAAGAAACATTTCACCTCCTGGGAGTAACCCTTCATCCCTATAAAAGGAACTTCATTCCTTTGATTCAACACACTCAAAATTCAAGTTGTGAATTTTCCTCTTGAGTTCTTGTCTCTCTCTCTCCTCTCTTAAGAGTTTCGAGGCTTCAAAAGTTCGACGAGGATCGAAATTTAGAGTGCTCCTATTTCGAGACGCAAATCGTTGTATCTTAGGAGACGATTGTCGATAAACCATAAGGACCTAGGGGGGAATATCGTTTTAAGGAAAGAAGGCTTAGCCTTCACCTCGACTTGAATAATTTTATCCTTGGGGATAAGCTTATCCGAAAGGGGTGTGTCGATATCTGAAGGAATAACTCGATGACCGACGAGATTAGGTCGGTAACGACGATACCAAGAAGGGTACGTCTATTACCCGAAGGGGTGCCTGACAACTGAAATGGTGTGTCGAGAGTATAAACGGGGTAAGGTCCACGTCGCCATACCGAGCTCCATCTGTTCGAGTTATCGACTCATTGTCGAGATGGCTAACCGGGCCCAAATGTTGGATCAACGTGAACAGTAGTAGCTATTAAGTATTTAAGTTGTCTTATCATCTACTGCATAGATTTAGGACTTTCTAGCTTCAACATATATAATTCACGTGTGTATATAATACACGACAATAACATGTCATACAATTAAATTAGTTGAAAATGTTTGTAGTTTCATGAGCTGAACTCCATATAAATTTGAGATGGTATATAAAGAAAGAGAAATGATTTGCACAAGGAAAAAATCTCAAATGAAAAGCTCAAGGATAGACTCATAATGTAATGGGGCCCACAAAAAGTGAAATGGTGGGCCATAAATTTATGTGTCTATTTTTCTCTGTGCGTATCATTGCTCAGAAAGAAACTAGATGGTTACATTCTAAAGATTTGACAGTTATAGTAATTCACACTGCACTTGGTAAAGGAACTTCCTAAAAAAATAGGGCATAACTTACAAAAAAATAAGCATGCTGAAGAATTGTTCAGAAAGGAAAAGAGAAGAAAGTTGCAAGTATAGTTAAATGAATCTGCCAGATTATGAAAAATAAATAATGATTATGGAAAAAAGAATGGCTGGTTGTTTGCTCACTGTTCCAGCTGTTGACCTCGAAGAAAGGAAGGTGTTGTGCTTTATACGAGATAAACCAAAGTCACAGACCTATATCATGAGTACATGGGTGACAACATTAATTGAAAAATAAAATGTGAATAACCCAATTCATATATATATATATATATATATGAACATACTGAAAGCTAGATTACCTTCACAACCCAATTCTTGTCCACGAGAAGGTTTGGAGACTTGAGATCACGGTGGACTATAATAGGAGTGCAATTGTGCAGATAGTTCATTCCCCGAGCCTTGTAATTAAAGTATAATATAAAAAATTACTAGGATAAGATACCAGATATACAACACATCAAAATCTAACTATATGCAGACAACAAATATACTTAGAATGAGTTGCATAATCATACAATATCAAGAGCCATCCTCAAACGTCTCCTTTCATCAAGTTGATTATTGGGTCGGTGAATTAAGCGGAACAAACTGCCTCTGCAATGCAGATTACATGCTTCAAAACACTAGTAAACATCAACACAGTTAAAGCTTGTTAAATACAGCAGCTATATTGGACAAAGATTTGCTATTATGAGTTCAATAACCAAAGGAAACACAAATATGTAAAAAAAAAAAAAATGTGCACTAACCCTCAAAATAAAAGAAAAAGTCTGACAGTTCATGTTTACATGGCTACCATTATGGACAGTAAGCACCTCAAAATTTTGCCACATAATCCAAAGAAATTATGGTCATGTCACAATCTACCAAATATTATTAGTGAATCAATTTTAGCATAACAATAATATTTACTATGAGTATAATTTAGTTCAACCAACTAGGAGTTAAACAGATGTCCTTGAAAATCTAACCTTGTTTTGGTATGTCAAAGAATGAATTTTCACCACAAGACAACATGCAGTATGTATCACACAGTGTAGCATCTGAGTATACTCCTCTAGGCTATACATATGAGATTATCATGTCTGCAAAACACTAGCAATTCCAGAGCAGTGAAGAATTCCAGCCAATTTTAGACTGGCAATTAGTTCTTCCAGACTAGCGTTTTAGAACCAAAATGTCACTGGGGTCCAAAGGTATGTATTCCTTATTTTCCTAAACCAGCAAGATGTTAAAGAGAAAGAAGTAAAACACCCTTGAAAATTTGGAACTGTTTGAGGGGAGAGGGGCTCTTCATATATTAGGTGCAAAAAGAACCTATGCAGCAGGCAGAAATGATAAAAAGGAACTGGATGGAGCAACCCCTTATTCAAGAACATTTCATAAAGTTCAGTCCCTCTCATTAACTATAGATATCCAACTCAAGGAAACCACACTTTGAATATATTGAGGATTGCAAGAAATCTTTTTTCTATCTGAGATCTAAATATTGTGAAAAGCAACACAAAAAACAAAAAACAAAAAAAAAAACAGTCAAGAAAACAGTGCAACAAAAAGACATTTGCCATTCCCATATCTCATATGGGCATGTGCATCATATGCTAGGTTTTCCAATTCTGCAGCAATAGAAATTGCTTCTACAATAGCCAAATTCCTAAATTTAGGCATGGGCCCATTCTATTAATCCTTCTACTCATCCTAAATTAAACTCAGTCGACTTCTAGGAATCCAAGATACCACCATGGCATTTGTGAGTCACTCTAAGCTACCACACTAGGTTGTTGGGAACTAACTCCTTTCCTTTCTGGTTAGCATCACACAAGTCTGTTAATGGAGTAAGGACAATATTTTGAAATTGGCTGCATCTTTTTTTTTTTTTTTTGGCTAGAATTCAACGTATTTGTCATAAAGAAAATAAGTTTGCAAGGTTAATCTTTGATATAGAAACTAGAACTGGTCAGTAGGATACATGCTAAAATTTATGCCGTATCTCCTGTTGATTCTTATTTTCTTAGTGTTGAAATTTACTGAATATGAAGCCTTAGCTGTTGCCATATAAATTTGTCCAATGAACCCAGCTTGGAATGAGTCATATGAAGCGAAATATAGAAATTCCATTGGTCATTTAATATAAATCCCAAATAAAGTGAATAAAGACATGTACAAACCACTTACTGTCAGGAATGTTGCATAAAATTACACCTTAGTAGGTCATGCAAATTACTCAAGGTGACAATGGAAAGAAGAAGATTTATGTTGATCGTGTTTCCTATACTAATTCTTATTTGCATAAAGTGTAAAATTGAAATTTACTGAATATGAAGCCTTAGCTGCTGCCATATAAATTTGTCCAGAGAACCGAGCTTGGAATGAACCATATGAAGCGAAGTATAGAAAAGTTCATTAGTCATCGAGCATAATCCTAAATACAGTGAATAAGACATGTAGAAACAACCTACTGTCCAGAATCTTACATAACATTACACCTTAGTAGGTCATGGGAAATACTCAAGGTGACAATGGAAAGACGAAAACTATAATCCTGAAGGAGAAAAAGGTACCTGTGTAGAAATTCTGTAACAATTGACAGATTAGGTACAGAAGTTACTGCACCCATGAAGAGAACGACATTTGGATGTCGCAACCGTTTCATTATTCGCACCTGAATGAAACAAAAATCAGTAACATACATGTAAGAAAATGAAACCAAAACTTAATGCCGGATAACAGAGAATACAAATCCTTTTTTCTTACCATGAATAAACCCTATCTTTATATAGAATAGAGGTTAGGTCTGGTGCACCACAAACACAACCTAACTTAGACTAGCAGTCATTGATAGAAGCCTACTCTAACACTTTCCTTCATGCTGGAACAATAATATCAGATGGACTTTTACAGGCATTCAAAAGATACCTCATGCCTAACTAGTTAGCTAAACAGAATGAGAAGCTCCCAAAGGCACAGTGCATTAATCAGCAAGTCATTCTTTGGCCTCCCTAAATTTTTTAATGCTAGAGGTGTAGGGGGTATAAAAATGGGGGCGAATGAGCAGCAAATGCCCCCCTCCCCTTAACATAAACACACATCTTCCACTCCCCCCAATTTGAAATTCCTTCTCCATCCGTGGCTACATTTGTGGACAATTATCATATATAATACTAGGAATTTTACATTGTCTTCAAAGTTTCAAACCTTATATTTTCAAAAGATTGTCAAGAATTAGTTCCAGCAGCTTGGAAAATGGACTTCAAGGAAGCTGAATTAAGTTTTAAGATCCTAACATGAAATTTGCCCAATATGTTAAAACATGATACCAGGAATAGCAGAACACCTGCTATTTAACCCCTAAAAGTAATAGCCAGGCTGTTTAATAGTAATGAGAATAGGGAGTCTAGGTCTATTGACTCTATTCAATAATAAACAACACTGCAACGGAAATTTGAGATAGTTACCTCGCTTATAAATTCTTCGAGTGCATCACTAGAGATATCTTGATGCAAAAACCTTTTGACGGCAACTTCCTTTATCAGAACAAGGATAACACATCAGCAGATACACAGATAAACAAGTACATTAAAAAGGAATGTTAGATAAATGTTTTTTCATATAGAAAGATGTGAATATAGGCAAATATTTCGGCTAAAAAAGTTAGAAAATCCATTGTTTATTCTAACAATATAACAAAGAATCTTCTTATTCAAGAATGCAAAGTTCCATGTTCAGATCTTTTCAACTATCTGATGAGGCATGAGTAGTTTTGAATATTGAAATTATTACCAATACTCATCTATTTTTTTGTTTACATCAACACCATGTTGATGAATTTGGTTTAAAAAAAACTGTTTTTTTTTTCTAGAGACTAAATTAGTAGCCTCAGCAAGGGTTGAAGTATCATTCCATGTTGAAGTTTAGGTCCCGAATGGAACACTACAATTTCAGCAAGTACGATCACATGCAAGTTATAGATGAACTCTGAAGATTAAAATCAGCTATTTTCTCCTATAGATATTCAAGCATACGCACACACCAACATCAAGGAAATTTGTAGAAGAACAAAAACATTTTTCAATAAAAGCACTCACTGTTCCATGCCAATCTCCATGATACACCTCTCCAAAAGAACCTAAGTAGTAAAAATACATGAATTACTAAAAGCAATATAAAAAAAATATTGATGTTTCTTTTCTTCTTAAAAATTCAGAGAAAACTAGGAACATGATGTAACTTGACATATAATTAAAGGGCTCCTGAGAAACATACCAAGCCCTATCCGCTCACCAAGAATGATATCTTCCCATGATATTTCAAATTCTACAACATCCTGCAGTGCATTTTCAGATTTTGTACTTTCTGTTCCAGTGGATTTTTCTGAAGTACGATCCATTTGTTGATGAGAATCACTAGACCTTTCATTTGTATTAGTTTCATCATTACCATGAAAGCTAGCTTGCTGCTCATTGACAGAAATAACTTCATTTTTCTCTATTAGATTTGGTTCATCACCTCGAGAAAGACACTGCATCCGGGAACAAGGTTCCAAATGCTCATATTGTTTGCTGACAGCAGCGGTTGTAGCTACAACTGCTGCAGCAGTTGCAGTGGCTGCCGCAGCCACAGGAACTTCCAAATTCAGGTCTGCATTCGATTTTACTGCTGCAACTACCATTGAAGATGCAACAACAGCAGCTGTTGCAGCAGCAGCAGCAACAGGCATATGTCTAACCAGCTGCAAGGGAGACTCCTGAACCAATGGTTCATCAGACATTTCATATACAGGATTTTTAATGGCTTCCCTGGAATCTTGATTGCGACAAACACTCAATCCAACTGCAGATTTAGTAGCATCCATTTGCGATCTAGAGAGATTTACTTTCTGATGGAGCATGTGACTAGGAAGCTGAGGCAGGAAGGGCCCATGACTACCACCAGTTTCAGTTTTCTGTTTTAACTCAGGCTTATTTATCTTCCTCCTGTATTTATCTTCAATTGAATGCATCTCTTCAGTCAGTGGATCTTCTATTTCAGGAGTACAAATCTCAGTGAACAAATTAGGGGGTGCAGCCACACCACTTTCTAACAACACATCCTGTAACTTTTGAGCTAATTTTGGATTTTCTTTAGCAGCATTAATCATGTATTCTGATACATTCTTTAATTTCATGCTTTGGACAGTTGAAGAACTAATACCCTCAGTCCAAGAAGGTGACCGTGGGTGCTTGGACTTACCAGATGCATCTGGAGTTTTTGACATGACATCATTGGAAGTAGTTGGAGATTTGATAAGGTTATTCTTGTCAGTATGCATGTCCCTACTGTTTTGATGATTTAAGTCACATGGGTTTACCCCAGCAGAATTTGGGCCTTTTTGGTAATCAGACATTGGGCCTTGTTTGGTGAATGACTCATTATCAGTACTACAGGCAGTAGAGTCTGCTACCCTGTTACTTGATATGGCCATACGAGTATCATTTGATACTCTTGTGAAAGATTGAATCATGATGGTAGCTTCTTCCGGCTCATTAATCAATCCTACACCATCTGATGGGATAAGAGTACCAGGCTCCGACATTAAATCAACAATATAGTCCCTGTTATGTTGAAAGTGAAACTTGTGAAATTTTGCATTAAAATATGAACAAAGGAATTGGAGACACCCATTCTTATCTTGGATGCAAATCATGTGAAATGAAGATGAGATAGAGTCAAAATGAAAATTCCCTCGTATCAAAACAAACACTAATGGATTCCATTGGCGAATAAGAAATGTCAATTCTAGTATTAACATCATAGCATCCTTCGTTTTGGTATCATAATGATGTATACTTAATGGTAGTTCATTATATTCTAGTTTTATAATGTGGCAGGTTTTCCTTAATCTTATCAGGATCTGGTACTGTCTAGTTGAATCCACGAGCTGCTACAGAGCTAAGCTAATTGGTTTCTAAATATCCAGACCAGGAATGATGCTTGTCCTAGAATAAGTTAGTATTTCTTCGACAGTTCAACTTTGTGCAGATTTAGCTAGTTTTGTCTAGAACAGACTCAAAACTTCCTCACCTTGATAATTTAGTATTCTCACAATCATTTAGAAAAAAACTTAATCTAGAAAATATAATTCAGTTGATTTTCTTTTTATGTATTAATTTCAGTATACACTATGAACAATCAATTTTCAGAAGAAAACACAGCACAAAATAAATAACTTTTACTGTCACCAAATTTGTTGGAGTCGACAAAATGAGGAATAAACAGAAAAAAGAATTTCAATTTTCAGCTGAGTCTTGTTTGTGGGATTAGATATGGTTGAGAGACCCATACAAACTAGTGGGTGGGTGCCAATTAGCTCTTGCTATAGCTAACTAAGGATCATATTATTGGTGGCAAAAGGCGAATCGTTCGCCCCCAGCGCCTCCGCCAACCCGTCCCAGGGCCAACACTAAGGATCATATTATTGTTACACTGTGGCATGCGGTGTTGCAATTCCCACCTAACTCAAGTTCACATGACCTTGAAGATATTGTGGATCAGTGATAAAAGGGTGTCAGAAATCGCATGACTAGAAAGATTGTGAGCCTATGACAGTTGGGCCTCATTGAGGCTGACTAGAGATAATATAGTCAAAGAGTTCCAACCTAACGTTGAAGCAATCCCTCGATTGATGCAAGTGAAGAACAACCCTTTTGTTATATATCAGGCTTCCCCATTAAAGAATGGATAATAAGTCTAAGATGGAGTTTGGCTCATTTTATAGACAGATAAATATGAGATATGATATATTTGCATTTTGCCTTCTTATTTATATACTTGTCTACCTTTGTTTGATTCCATTAGGAGGCTCTTCTATCAATTTTAGTGATAATTGTATTCGTACATTTTTTCTGCAGGTCAGCTCAAAACTAGTAGGCTCTTTGAATCAGGCTATAAGGCACATTGCTACTTTGTTGCTCTGAGATGCCATGTATACTAGAGTTGAAGCTTTAAAGTGTCCCTTTTTCCCTTTTTTATTGTTGTTTTTACTATTTTTTGTGACTGTTTTTCATATTTGAACATGCTACATATTTTTGCAACTATGAGACATTTTCTACTGTTAAAATTTTATATTTTGCATTTCCTTTTTTTTAATGAATCATATTTGAAATATTGGTGTTTTTCATGCATATGACTGCTCTGTTATCCTGTGTTGTTGAATGCAAACGAAATGTGAACAATATCTAGAATTCCGGAGCACAATGCCTTGGCTAGTACGAGGTTCATGTGGATAGACTTGAATAGTCATTGAGTGGTTATTCTCAACTATGGGAAGGGAGCTTGCTAGGAGCATGACATGCAGTTAAAATCTTTGCTAGAAAATTGGTTGTCAATCCACATTTTGAATTTTCAAACTAAGCAGTATCAAATTCTACCAACTTTCAAGCATATAATGAGGTGAATTTCCCCTAGTTTTCCTTTCCTCTCCAAAAAATCTATCAGGCATATTAACTAAGCCATTTGTTATTTCACAGACTTCTAGGAGAAGAATTAATAAAATGGAAGTCAGTCTTTGTACATGCAAGTGTTACCTTCCATCATTAAGTTTCACGGTGGCTAGGGCACTATCATCTGAACCCGTATATTGCTTCCCTTTCACTAACCGGCAGGATATGCCCATACTATCAGCCAAAACCTACAACAGCACATAACTACTAGATTTCACAAACTGAGGTATCAAAATATCAGGAGAGTAATTGTCCACTTTAGCAAGCTAAGCATTTTCATCTCAATTTAACTTCTGCTTGCTTAGCATTCATTTCTATGACAAGTGATTTAAAAAAAGAAAAAGGAAACAAAAGGAACTATAGTAATCCAACGCATTAAAATCATCAGATTTGTTCCACAAGGAATCTACAATGTCATAGGATAAATACATATCTTTTTTTTCAGGGAACAGTCAATACATTTTCATTTTATCCGTGTAAGAAGTGTTAGTACAAACGTGAAGATCTAAAAGTCAACATCAGATTTGCCACATTAAAATTGTATCTAAACGAGCAATTAAGATTCCTACTCAAATTTGTGGTTCATCTTAAGAGTTAAATTGTGAGCTAACTAAAAGAACAAATTTAAGGACAAGATCAAAACATTAGAGAAATAGTATTTTGTTATTGGTCTAAGTAAAAATTATGACAATCTATAATTCAAATGAAGTGTATGCAACATGCTGATCATTTTGGATATGACATCTCAAGTGAAATGGCGATCAACTGCAATGTGTTTAGTCATTCATGAACCATAAGACTACTTACATGCAAATGACCGCTTAATTATCAAATGTATATTCAATGGTTTAATGCTTGAAAATTTGAGATCAACAAGTAAAGAGTTATCAACATCATTTCACAGATTTTGTATGTCATTTCTCCATGTTCTTATTCTCACTAAATTGAGCTCTAACACTTTGTTGCCATTTGTCATGTTACTAGATTGCAGCAACGGATCCAGGTAAAGGCAGTCCTGGGCTCCCTTCATGAATCCATCCAATTTTTTTCAAGCATCAGCTCATTTTTTATTTATTTATTTATTATCTCTATAAGTTTTCTTAAGTAATGGATTTTTTAACTAAATAAATGAATCAAATTATCAAATACGAAGTGAAAGTGCTGAATTAAAATCGAATTGGGGTAGAACAAAATCCATCAAGTAGGCGCGGAGATAAGGAGAATGTTGGTCCAAATCGAGATTGATTTGGCCAAGTTATGGCCGAATCAAGTTTAATTGGGTCAAACCAATTTGAAATTTTGTGAAAACTTATTCTCTCCTCTTTTTTCTTTTTATTCTCTTCACAGTCTCGCTCCCACCGCCTCACACGCAAGCCTCCACGTGTCTTCTTCTTCTTCTTCTTCTTCTTCTTCTTCTTCTTCTTCTTCTTCTTCTTCTCCTCCTCCTCCTCCTCCTTCCTTCTCTCTGTTTTCCAGCCCACCAACAACAACATTAGTCTTTCTTCCTCTCCAACAAGAGCAACCCTTATTTTGCCTTTTTTTGTCATTGAAGCTAGCCAAGACCATTGGAAAAGAGGGAAAGACTTTCCATTCTCTTTTCCTTTCATCCTTGTAGTTGTTTTGTTGTTTATTTTTCTTTTCCCTTGGCCAGTTCAAGTAAACTAGCGGTAGTTCCGGCTATATTGTTTGTTTTGTCTTTTGATTTACTTTGTTTTTTGTCTTCGACCAAATGCCAACAGTGGGAAGAACAAGTCACCATAGTAGTTTTCCCCATAATAGGAAGCCCCAATTTCTAATTTGTCAAGTCTTTCTATAAGTAGGTTTGTTTTCTTTCTTGATAATAATATATAATTTATTACAATAAGTTCAAGCCCCTCCTACTCTAATTCCTAGATCCAAGCTCCTCCTAACTCTAATTCCTGGATTAATTCCTGGATCCGTGCCTGCTAGATTGCCTCCAAATATGTAAAAAAAAAAACCTTATGTGAATAATAGATTCAACATAATTAACAGCAAAATATTTCAATATTGAGATTACCATACTTCCTATAAACGAAATCTTCATTGGACATCTTTTAATATACTACAAAATTCATAACATTGCATCCCAGTAGCTTTTAGTCTTTTGCATGAACTGACTTACCAAACCAGTTGCCAAGGATAATGATTTGGGATAATAGGAATATCTACTAGTCTTTGAAGCTATAACTAACTTCCAATTCAAGAAAATAATAATATTTTCCCATAACTTTAATAACAAATTTGGCTTCTAGATGCTTTAAAATATATGTGATTGTCCATCAATTCCTATTAAAAATGGCATCAACGTAAATTGCTAAATTACAATTCTAAATCCCTGACAGTGCCACCAAACAAACACTAAAGTATCTGGTTTGTTGCACGTGAAACCAACTTAGTGACCACTTCACAAAACATTTGAATCCACAAGGACTTTGTTAGTCATAGCCTTCTTTTTTGAGTTTGAATCAAGTTAGCCTGAATTTTTGGGAATCAACTAACTTGTAGATTTCTCAATATGAACTTCAGAAAGATTGTCAAATTGAAAAACATTTTTGACATCTATCTAAAACATACATTAACTCTGATTAACTATCACGAAGAAAAATAACTCAAACTGAATTGAGAAGAGTATTAAGAGAGTGCTCAAAATAATCATCATCGTAAATCTGCGTGCAACTTTTGGCAACTAATTTTGCCTTGTCAATCAATTAACATCCAACAGCCACAAGTTGTTCCCACAAGAAAGAGAAACAACCTCCTCAATCTTTGTGATAGCAGATCATAAATCCCATCATCCTTTGTCTATTTTTAGCAGGAGACCAGATGACTTTCTAGGATGACTTAGGAATTACCATAAATAACGACGGGACAAATTCACAAAAAGGGCCTTAATTTTTGAAGGACACGAAATTGGCAAAAGAAAAATAGGTTTACCATTTCAAAGAGCAATAAACCAATATCAGATGAAAGATACAAGAAGAATTTATGTCAAAGTATTTATTGACAAAGTCGGTTGGAGAGGTCAAGAATCTGATAAAGAGATATCTTGGTGCCAATGTATTAGTATAGATATAATGTGGGGAGTGTATATAGTTGATAGAGAAGTTATACGGACTTGATCGATATGGTGAAGAGTTCAAGAAATAAGATGCTGTCTCAAAGAATCAAATATCAGTAAAAATGGTGCTGTGATACCTTTAACCTTTTGGATATGAGAATATTTAAGAAAGATAAAATAAGTGACTTCTAGGGATAAGTTTGTCATATACTTATCCAAGAGCATAAATAAAGCATAAACAACTAAGAAACTGCAATAGTAAAGAAAAGACAATTTGTTAATTTGATGAGGATAAAATCGAAAACATGGAGTTTAACCACTGAGTGCAAAAGATGTTCACAATAAATAAGCATGTGGTGAAAAAAATGTTTCCCCAATAATATCTAGATACATGGATATCAAACATCATAGTGAGGACAACTCTTCACCTTCCATTTGGCTTCTTCATCTGGAATCATTCAACTCACAACATTTCGGGGGAAAACTCTTCCCACCTCCTAGCCAATTGGCGGTCGACTATAAGCTGACCTCGTGATTTACCTCCCTTCAAATAACCTGGGGACAGACTATGAGGGGCACCTGAGGTGAGCGTAATTACCTTTTGCTACAATTCAACTCACAACATTGCTCTTTTGGTTGGATGCAAGTTGGGGTTTCGATTTATTATTGTTTACCAATTACTGTTTGACCGTATGGGATTGATTGGCCTTAAGCTACAGTATGAGTTTGTTTTGATGCGGCTATGAGCCTGCTACAATAGTCTGGAAGATCTAGGTCTGGTTGACCATCAGACAATGCTTTAGGTTGAGATAGACTGTATATTTCGACCTAGGTTTGATCTTAAGACTGGATATATTTCGGCACGGGTCAAGCTCATGCTTCCTTCTTGATTGTGGTTGAACCTGGTTAACCTCAGTGGAATAGGTCATGTCTCAAACTGAGTCTGTAGAATTTACTTCATCAGCTGTCTTGGCTAAGGTTGAATTTCAGCCGATGAAGTGAATTCTACAAAAGTTCATGATGAACGAAGTCTGAAAATAAGTAAATTCAAAAGCAATGATTACTTTGGCAGAAAATAAGAAAATTTAATAAATATCTTCCATAAGTGTAGAACTATATTGTACCTTCCTAGGGAACTAAATGTAGTATTCACATAACAGTTTTAGTTGTACTTTGAGCTAATATTCTATTGCAAAATTAAGATAAATGGCTTTGAAGTACATATCATAGAGCTAAAACAATTTCTTACAATCATTAAAAGCAAAGAGTTGCTAACCTTAAACATTAAAGCACGATGACGGGCTAAACCAACTGTCAAATGTCCAAGCAGTAGCACAATGCTTCCAATATTTGCCATCAGATGGTTTCTAAGGTTCTGATATGAATTCAACATGCTTTCAGGATCAGAAACTTTTCCGCCCATATAGTCAGCAACTAAAAAGGCAACCTTCTGCACTAAGAGACTCCCTGATGAATCCAAAGATTCAACCCCTAGCTTTTTAGCCATTAGTAGTGCTTTCTGTTCAAGTTTGGAAAGGTCAACATCTTCTTTCCTGTTTACCAATGCAACTTCCCAACCAATATTGTCACAGATTGGTATTTGCTGTAAATCCATAAGGGAAGGCATTTCTGAAAATGTTGACTCAATTGAAACACCATAAAGATCATAGAAACCATCCAAGATCTTATCATCATAACCAAGAACATTATAACTCTGTCAAGGATAAAGAAATAATAAATGTCACCGAGTCAGAATGAATGATATCGGTTTCATCAACAGACACATATAAACACTAGCAAGAAATCAGTACAGATGAAGTGAATTTGTTTGCAACAATCAGAAAGAGCAAGCATATGAAAAAAAGGTCCATGAAAAAATAACTAGTTAGAAACAATGGTACAAAGTTCATTAGTTTACACATATCACATAACACACAAACAAGGTTCTACATCATATGAGCACCTCTGCACCTAACAAATAGCACCAGGTAATACAAAAGTGAAATTAGGGTATAAATATTTTAAAAAGGCAGCTCGGTGCATGATATAGGATCCGAGGAAAGGTCCTTTACCCTGACAACAACTTTATCGCTGCATCAAGGCTCCCCTTCTATAAACATTTTATAACATGATTACATAAATTACTACTCTCCTCAAGCTAGAACAAAGATATGCCAAACATAAATTTTAAGACATGAGTCATATCAAATGAAGATATATCAACAATTTGATGTATTAAATAGTCCTTTCATAAAGAAAGAAAGGGAATAAAGGGTCTATTGTATGCAGTCTTACCCTGCTTTGCAAGAGGTTGATTCCAAGACTCGAATCAACATAGAATTTGCAAAGGTCTATTGTATACAGCCTTATCCTCTTCTCACAAATTACTACTCTCCTTAGAGCAACTTTACCATTGCGCCAAGGCTCCCCTTCCATATGGTAGAAAAATTAATAGATTATGGAGGAAAGATAGATTATAATTGTAGTATTGACTCTAAAAAGGAAAAATTAGAGAAAGAGAGAAAGGGAGAAATGCCAAAAAGGGAGTATCATTCAAACAGTGACTTAATTGAAAGAAAAATAAAGAGGGGAAAATTGATTTATTAAATATTCCCTCCTTATGGTAGAAAGAATTGACATATTATGGTGGAAAGAAAGATTATAATTCTGGTATTGACTCTAAAAGTGAGAAAAGGTAAATTGGCAAAAGAAAGAAAGGGAGAAAATGCCAAAAGGGAATAGCATTCTGGCATTAATTTCATTGAAAGAGAAAAAGAAACAAATGTTGGAAAAGATAAAGGGTAAAATCTGGTGTCAACTAGGTACTCCTTAGAAGAGAAGAGGAACACAAAATGTTGAGAGAGAAATTAGTTTTCTTTTCATATTGCAATTAATATATAAATTGTTAAATAAAAGGGCAATCCGTTGCACGAAGCTTCCGCAATGCGGGGTCCCGGGGAAGGGTCTATGACCTTGCATTATAAGAGACTATTTCTGCGACTCGAACCCGTGACCACTAGGTCACGCTGTATCAATTTTATCATTGCGCCAAGCCTCCCCTTTAATATATAAATTGTTAAATGAGAAAGAAAATTGGGAATACATAGGGAAAATTTTGTAATTTTCAAAATAAAATTGTTTTCAAATTTTTTATATAAAGTTTTTAGTAAAAGGTAGACTTAATGAAGGCGCTTTTCTTATGAAGTCATGTGCAAAACACATAAAGCAGACAAAGAGTCAGGCATTTTATGGTATCCACATGTGGCAAACAAGACTCGTATGGTGCACATGAAGCGAATGTAGATCTTCGTTAGCGCATTTTCCACTATGCATCATCATACTAAGAAGTGGATTTTGATTTGTTATCATATTAGAAGTTGCCTTCCACCTCATCCACTATAGGGATTACCAATCTGCCAACAAGTTACATGTGCCAATGGAACAAATTTTGATAAGTTGTGCGACTATTTGACCCAACGGATCTAGGTGAACTAGTGTTTCAAACTGTAACAATCTAGATCGTTCAACCAATTCAATGACATAAAATAACATGGATGGATGCAGCCCAAGAGAAAGAGTCCAACCAAAGAATGAGAATTGATCTATATAAGGAGCAGGAGTAGGTAGGACAGAATCACTTAAAATTTGTGAATCGCCACCAGTAGCAAATATCCTCTTCCCTCCAAGAAGCAGTCTTCTTCCTACTTGGCTACGAAGCTCCAGCAACTGGATTTGCACACTCTAGTGGATGAATTATGGTGACCTTGTCTTTGAGTCAAGTGGGCCACAAGCTCTTCTTTGATAATTTAAGTTGTAGAAGAATAGACGATCTTGTCATATCTTGGAGGAAATTTGCCAATTCTTAATTAAATACTATTGGTGGCGGCAAATTAAGTCTTACGGAAAGAAACTACACATTTCAAGAATCATTGTGACCCATCGACAACAAAAAATTTCAATAGAAAACACTTAAACTTTGAAATGCTAGTAAAGATGTAGACTTTAATAGCAGCAAACATGAAGATTATGATTGAACATGGCTTGCAGGTCCTAGGAATAGCTAAATCTGAAGCGAAAAAAGCTAGATGTTTCATCAAAGAAGACAGTCAGACATCCACATGAACCCATATGCATAAAGTAGGATTGGAATATTGGTCAATGTTAATTTTTGGGATCTGTGGATTAATAAATTTCGTGGATCCTACCAATATGTTTATGATAATAAAGAATGACTAAAATTTTATGATTAGAATAATCATTTTTATAGTGCATTACCCATCTTGCTTCTATCATGTCATACAATGCTATACCACCAATACCAACACAAAGATTACGTTAACTGAGAATCACCAACAATTGGATGGTTCTTGCACTTTTCCCTAGGACTGGTAAATTTCAGCAGTACTGGGCAGTAAGGTACAGTGTTTAGCCATACCTCTGGTCCTCAGCATCTGTGCATTTTCTTAAATTGCACATCTACCCTCATTGCTCCTATCTAATTTCTGTTTGCAAGGTCCATCATGCTAGAAGCATCTAAGATAATCAAATCAACCAACAAATGCAAAAAAAAAAAAAAAAAAAAAAAAAAAAAAAAAAAAAAAAAAAAAAAGAAAAAACCCACCCCCCCCACCCAACCCACCAACCC
>JBAMIE010202063.1:0-10985 GCA_037177295.1 Kaempferia parviflora
GCCCAAGGTGGTCTCGGGACTCGGTATGCCCTAGGTGGTCTCGGAACTCGGTATGCACGAGGTGGTCTCGGAGCTCTGTATGTTCTAGATGGTCTCGGAACTCTGTATGCCCTAGGTGGTCTCGGGACTCTGCATGCCCGAGGTGGTCTCAGGGCTCTGTATGCACGAGGTGATCTCGGGACTCTGTATGCCCGAGGTGGTCTCGGGACTCTGTATACCCGAGATGGTCTAGGGACTTGGCAGGCCAGAGGTGATGTCAGACCTTTGTGTTTGAGTTGATCTAGGGTCCTTGCACCTGAGGAGTCTTAGGTAACCACCTCCCTGGCCACGTGTATTGCTAACTTACTTTCGCCTCTTAACATCTGGATCAATAGTCTTAACTGTTGGTGCAATTTCCTGGTCAATATTGACCACGTTGACTAAATTTAAGTTGGCTTAAATTTGAGTCATGATGCTTGAGTTTCGATGTTTAATAATATATGTTTGACAATGTATGGGGAGATTGTTGGAGCAATTGTCCCCGAGTCAAGTTGACTCGCTTGACTAAACTTGAGTTGACTCAAGCGTGAGTGTTGATGTTTGACAATAAATGGAGACTGTATGTGCAATTGTTCATTTGGGAGATTATCGAACAGAAGCCAAGTAGGTCAAGACTGACCAGATACTTGACTGGAAAAATCCTAACTGGAGGTTAGGCAAAGACAAGTCCAACGGAAACGTTGGTAGAAGATGAAAATCCAAGTGAATCAGTATTGACCGGACACTTGGCGTTGAAAGTCCTGGTGAGTAAAGTCAGGCAAATGAGAAGTCCCGGTGAGTGAAGTCGAGTAGATAAAAGTCTTAGTGAGTGAAACCAGACAATTAGAAATCCTAATGAGTAAAGTTAAGTGATGGAAATACAGGTGAGTGAAGTCTGGTGAAAGTTCTAGTGAGTGAAACTAAATAATTAGAAAGTCCTGGTGAGTAAAGTCAGACATTAAAAGTCCAAGTCGATCATGAAAGACTGGACACTTGGCACGAGTAAAAATTCAGATGGGTCAAAAGATTGACCGAACATCTATGACCGAAAAGTCCAAGTGGGTCAAAGGATTGACAGGACACTTGACGTTGAAATCCTAGTAGGTCAAGGATGATCGGATGCTAAGCAATGTGGAGTTCCAACAGGTCACAGTTGACCGGATATTAAGAAAGGAAACCTAAACTTGACTTTAGCAAGTTTAGTTTCGGCCAATCGATTGACGGTTGTTCACTCGCGATGACGCGAGTGAATAAAAGGTCTTGAGATCGATCCTACCTTCCCCAATCGATTAGGATCAAGATTCTCACAAAAATGCTAGGCAGCCAAAATCGATTTCGAGTTCGCAGTGAATGTGAAAGAGATCATAGAAGCTCTCTGGATCGATTACATAATCGATCCAATTGCTCAATCGATCAGTTGATCGATTACGATCCAACCGTTACACAAGAAGTTTAAAAACGCAAAGCTGCTTCGACTCAATTATTTTCTCAAATTTGTCAGTATTATAACCAAACAAATTAATGTAAACATGTTTTATCATGTAGATAAATCGACTGATGTTACTCACATCACCAACTTAATATCCTAAATTCAAAAACCATAAACATCATGGTAGATTTAAAGTCCATAGCTTATAATCAAATTGATCCATTAACCGCACAAAAATTTGACCGTATCAGTTCAAATCAATTAAACAGAAGTCAAAGAGCAATCCGGTTCCACTGAGATAATGAAAGAATAAACACAGCAAAAGTCTGGATATTAGAACGGCGAAAAAGAAGAAATCAAAATATTAATTCATCACAAAGCCCCAATGAATAAACCCTCCAACATTTCACTTCAAAATCTCAGACAAGTTGAATCTCTACCAGAGTTATCATATCCAAAATTTTGTTCACTATTAGTGCGATAGGCAACAACCTGATCCAAGTACTAAATGTATCGAGAAGAAAGATAGATCATGTCACCTGAAACAGATCGAATCAATAATGTCTTCAATGATGGTGTATGGATGAATTATTTTTGCAATCGCCAACTAAATTCCTTCCTAGACCTTCCATTCTTCGACTAAACAAAGAAACAAGAAAAATGTGATCAGATATCTATATGTGATGTACAAGCCTCCTGAGTACCAAGATGCTGAAAGGTCATAGTTTTGGGAATCATATTTCAGCAGGTATGAAGATATCAAACCGATGCTGTCCTCGTGTTAAAAGAGCTACTTGAACAGAATATAATACAGTCATGGGAAATCATTAATTTTTAACGATTTGACCCCTGTATGGCCCTCTTTGGACGACAAAGCTTTCAGGTGGTTGACACTCTTCCAACCAAGCCACTTCTGAAGCATCTATTCCACTAGGCAAAACACCTTCAAGAAATTCAAATGAAACATGCATGCGATGAGATCTTGAGTTATTGTGGACTACCAATGATGCAAGTATGTATTCATTCATAAAAAATTTGTACCGGATGAACTTTTTCTTGACTTCTTGAAATAAGTGCAATCACGTCCATCATTTGATGAGTATGGGGGTGATAGAACATCGAAGAGAGCGCAGGGAGTTAACGCTTTAAAAGAATGAATGTTACCACCACTTGTAGGGTAGAGGATGGTTGTGCCACAGGGCGCAGTCATCTGGTTATCTCTAATGAGCTTTGCTGGTCTAGCTGAAAAATATTAAGATCATTTACATTTAATTCTCAATCAAAATTAAGGCCTCTAACCAAATAAGAAATCATGCTCTACTGTGGTGGATATTATCATACCATGGAACTATAAATGCAAACAATTCATGAAATCCTACTTTACCTGAAATTTTTGAAAGAATCCCCAAGAACACTTCTCAAGTAACCCAATGGAAGTTAAAAGGCCAAGTAGTTTGCTCATGCTTGATATAACCCCAAATGAATCCCAGTTATTTTAAGCAACAAATAAACCTTTAAGATAGCTGGAGAGATCGTAGGGGTCGCTCAGATGAAAATGGTAGACGATAAGTTTTAGGCATATCAGAGACAAAGGTACCTGTCTCATGTTTTCTCTATATAGGTATTGATCATTGACAAAAAAATGGTTACAGTACAAATACATCCTAGAATAAGATACTTCAACAATCAACTATTAGAAGATAGATGCACAAAAGTTTGATGCCATTTCTTCAATAGACTCTTCAATAATCTCAAATAGGCTACCAATGAAATGAGAAGGTTCAAAGATATAGCCAAGTTCAGAATCAATCACAAAAAGTCTTTAGTAATAAACCTCAGCACAAAGATATATCTTCCCAAGTCAGACACTTTTCGTAGGGTCTATTCTAACAACAAATTGGGATGATCTTCACAATGACATGAGCAATCTATGTTGAAAATCTCACTCTTTATTGCCTAGGAGTATTCTGTTTGCATTGCACATGGGACAAGTCATCCTCCCTCATGGAACTAAGTCATCCTAGTAGAAGAATATCTTTTTTCTTCTTTTTTTAGATTCACCAAAATAGACTGAATCTATGTTGAATTGGAGATCATTGGAAATTTATGAAGAAACACACAAAAATGTCATCTTGCTCCCTTTAGTATAACCCTTATAAACATAATGTTTATTTACTGCTAGAAGCATTTTCTAATCAATGTATGTTTGCCTGGAAGAGTTTTTCTTATGATGGGTAAGAATGTAGAGGAAGCAGAAGAAACAGGATCTCTTTACAGTGAAGCTTTCTATTCTTCAGTTCCAACCTGATTATCTCAGAAGATTAATACTTGCTTATGTACATTCAAATTACTTCCTCAGTGCAACTTTTTAGACCTAAGGCTTAATACCTGGGTTGTCTTGATAATCTCACGCCTCAATGATAATGTTTTTATTTGAATTTCATTGGGCAAAAGTGCAAAATATGTAGCTCAATCGACATGAATCAGAAATACAAGGAAAAAGATAATTAGATCATCAAGAGATAAGCTACAAGAATACAATGGAATTAAAGATAAAGGAAAGATAAACAAAAAACTGGTGGTTTGGGAGCTGAAATAATGTGATGTGCCTGATCATTATAATTCAACCAACTCTAACCCTGTTGCAAATCCTACAATTCATTTAGATAACCTTAGAAAATATTAATAGGCCTTTTTCTAACTTACTAATGTTTAAATAACCTAGAAACCTAACAAACTGAAACCTGCACATTATTGAGCAGACTTTCAAGCGGTTGATAAACACAACTAGCCACTACCTAAGATTTTCCTCAGATTTTTATCTATTGTTTAACCCAACACTACATTTCAACTGCAGCTCTTCAGTACACTAGTATAAGGACCCAAACCAACCTAAAATGGCTACATGAATATCTTTCTTTACGTTGTCTTAAGCTCCAATGATATCATCTTTTTCTTTGTAAGTCAACTATTTGTAGTCAGACAGATCATATGCTTCTAGCTGTAAGTTCCAGTTTCCTTGAATCTCTCTCAAGAAGCTATAGTCTGATGGTCAAGCACACTATGAGCATCAAAAGAAGTTTTCTACTAAATGAGCATATTCTAAATCTATGTACATTTTGTTGTTTTTTTATTACTGGTGTATGTCTCTGATGATTATGTTGTTTCATCAAAGATCAGCTCTCTCGCTATCTCTTTACTAGATGAACTAACTAATCATATTCAAAATATACACCTTCATTGGCGTTTGTAATACAATATTGTGTTAATTGATAAGAGTGTAGTTATATTAAGTTCAAAGCTTGATTTTGGGAGACAAACTTTTGAAAATAAACATTTTAAGATCAAGTAGAAAAACCTGAATACATGATGTGTAATTTCAGTATAAGAAAATAATTATTAGAATAGTTAAGATGGATGAGCATTAAATCAGTTTTAGAGTCCTAGATCTACTATGTAACAAAAAGGGGAATTGATGAATATATAATTGATAGGACAAAAAATAGGTTAAAAGAAAACAAAACCATATAAAGTTAGATATAGCAGATGTGAATGCTAGGATGGATGTGTAGACTTACTAGAAAGGAGAAATAATAAAGAGCAATCAGTGGAGCTCGAATAAATGAGAAAACGAGAAAAATAGGTTGAGATGGTATGGACATGTTCAAAGACAATCAATAAATTCAATATATAAAAAAGTTACAGCTTTTATAGTGGAAGCTGCAAAAGATAGAGAGGAACCAAATAAAATATAGTCAATGTAATGTACTTAGTTTGAATATTACTAGTAATATTGCCTTACATATGGCTCAATAAAGGGATAAAATTCATGTACTTGACCCAAAATAGTTGGGGCAAGCAGAACGATGATGATGATGATGATGATGTGCATGTTTCTTATGAAGAGATACGTATGAGTATTGCGAATCAGGAGACAATGAATCTCACCAATGAGGGAATTGTTTGGATGATCAACTCAAATCAAGAGCCTAAAAAACAGAGTATTGTCAAGTGAGGTTGACCATGGGGGTGATATTGATTGGTCAACAATAATACAACAAAGCTCGGGGGCCAATTATTTAATTATAACCTCAAGAATAATAATTTTTTATTGTGTAAAATCAGAGATAGGGAGCATGCTCAGGATGAGCGATGGTCAAACCTCTATAAATTGAATGCTATATTGCTTGTGTACTTGGTATCTACTTTATTGTTTGCATGTTAACATGACCATATCTAATAAACTAGCTCACTATTGAATAAAATTCACATATTGACTACTATCCTCAATTCAGTGGTGAACTAGATCATGTAACCCTTATTGAGCCTCTCAAAATCAGTGCTATGGTGTTCTTGGTTGTGACTACTTGCTAGAATTTGCATGCTGAGAAGAATTCACAAATTTTCTATTATTCTCAATTAAGTAGCGAACTAGGTGATTTGACACATTGCTTAAATTGAGAAAGCACATGATATACAACTGTTCTAATCAAACACTGCGTCACCTCCTTTTCGTCTTTCTCTTTGTATCGGGCAAGCTCCTTTTCAAGCTCCATCAGGTCTTCAGTGAGTATATTTAAGAATGACAAATAGTAGATCATTCCAAAAACTAACCCTTTATCTCTCGTGGAACAAAAAATGCAGCAATGCCACAATGTTTTACTAAAAATCTAAAATGATTTTTGATTTTCTAGTTGGTATAAATACATTTTATTCAAGTATAAACCATCTGTTTCCCTTTCCCAGTTGTTCAAACTGGTAACTGAGATCTCTATTTCCTCTCCTTTTTGTCAATCTAAGGCCTATATTCAGTGCATGTCAAAGTAATATGCATTCTTAAAACAATGTGACTTCTAAGTCGTTGCCAGCTTTTGTCCAACTCAGTTTCTCTCTCATTCCAGTAAGTTGACATTTCTTATAGTGAACTTGGCATATGTGATTTTAGTAAGAATATTAAGACTTTTTAGGATTTACTAATACCAAATACTTTGGAAGATAACTGACTATTCATGACGATAATTACATCCATGGGAAAGCATTCCCCCAAGAAAAACATGAATCCGTGAAGAGAAAAAACTTGCCAAACAAGAGAAATATAATTGACTTATCTATATAACAAACAACAAACTACTTACAAAATAAGTGGCACAAACCTTCGGATGGATCAATGGGCTCCTCAGTATCAACCCAGTCAAATGATTCGATGAGCATTGTCCCATAAAGAAGCTTGCTCAGCACTGTCATTCCTGGATGGTTATGAAGTGGAATAACAGATGAAGGTGGCATGCAGAAGATCCCAATCTGCACCATAATGAGAGAAGAATCAAGATATTATCACTTCATCTACAGTTATAATTCGTTCTTCAACAGATCTTAACTTCATTCTGTTCAAGATAATAGACAGAAATAATTAGAATGGGTTAGAAAGCTGCAGGAATGATGCACCCGCAAATCAAGTAACTTGTACACCTACTATGGCAAAGGATTAAATACTTACAGAAAAGTTCTCACACTCATGTACATGCAGATATTTGATAGGAGGTGGACACTGATTACTTCCACTATGCCCTCTTCTTCCATTAGAATTCATGGCACCTTTCCACCCTCGTGCTATCTGAGCCTCCTTTTCAAGTCCCACATCAGAAGGCTTAATATCATCTGAAATAGTAAAAGTGAGAGGTTGAAAGAACTCAAGTTGAAAATGCAAAATTCACAACAAGGAAACAAACCATGAATTAAATTGATGATACTGGAAAGTATAACTTGGTAGGAATCTCTTTCCCACACATACAAATTACATCCAAACACCTACTGGATAAAAAAGAGACACCCGTGCCTTTTTGTATACTGCCATAAGATATGCTAAGAGGCATCAAATCTTTATTTTTGTCACTTCTTTGCAAATCAGATCACCTGAAACCACCTGGTTAAGTCTTTGATATATTTGATCTAATCAGTAAAAATCATGATGGCATCATAACCCCCATCAGTAAAAAAATTATAAAAGTCATCTCACAGAGAAGGTTGATTCACTGGGTTATTTTTCTGAGAAGGATAGAGAAACATAAGACAACAATATTTGTCAGCATTTTTCTTAGAATGGCAAGTTCAAAAGGTGTCCTGGTATTTCCAAGTAATCTTAGGTTTCTGGTTAATTATCAGAGAGATCCCTCTAATCAATCCGGATCATTATCATTGCCAGATTTAGCCAAACTTACCAAGAAAAAATATTCAACAAAGTAAAGAAGAAAATTTTCAATTATTCTTATAATTGGAAAGAAGAATAAAACCTAACTAATATATCAAACAGTAGTTACATCCATGCACGAAGGTTTCAAGACCTTTAAAGAATAAGAATCAACAAATAGACCTTGTTGCACGGCAAGAATCCACATTTACCGATGTAAAAAGTGCATGCAAGAACGCAGAAGGATGAATTCTTAGTCATGCAAAATGTTGGAATGATCAAAGCATCAGCAACTTAAAGAATACCAAGAAGAGTTTCACATCATATGTTAGAATACTTTGATTGTCGGCTTAGCAAATATTGCTAGAAAGCAATCAAATGGTTAGATCCCTGAATATCTAAATATTTTATCACCTTATACTTTAAAGTGAAAGGTCAATGGATAACAGACAAATCATATAAGGATATGTGAGTGCTAAAGAGCAAAGTCAACTGGAAGAAAGTGCAGGAAGCTTAGTTTATTGAAACAAAATAAGCATAAAAAGGATAAAAGATGAATCCTAGAGCGTTATACATAATAGATAAAACAGTGTATTTCAAAGTAATGAAATCACTGAAAGCTATTGAGCATCGGTATATCCGCTAGCAATACTCTCAAAAGCAAATACAGAGAAAGATAGCGAATTTTTTATTTCAACTTGGGTCATTTTCAGATTTTCAAAATATGAAAAGAAAAAAAGATATTTGAACGAGGATATTGCCATGTAAAAAAGAATTCAACTGGGAAAAAATTAGCACAAGGAGAGAACAAACACAACTCTGAAATTTTACATAAAAAGAAAAGACAGTGGGGACCATCATTAGCTTAAATACAAAATTGTTCATAGGTGCATGACAAGTTGATGGCGCTTTGGTTTCAAGTACTGATATATACCAAGCAATATTTGTCATTTTGACTGTCAGCACCCTGTAGCATGCTAACTATTGTGATTTATTAACCTAAAATTCCCATAGAATGAGTGATATTAACTGCACATGCATTCTCATATATTGATACCACATACAAACAATAGAAAACAGTTTAAAACTTAAAATGGAAATCATACTAATAAAACCTGTATGAGAAATATAAGCAACAACATTTCAGTATTCAGCTATTAGATAATGATAAAAAAAATCTTTCCAAGTTTTGCAAGGAACTATTGAATAGCCACCTGTGTAGAATTGACTTTCTCAGTTTCTCTCTGTGAGGATAGACCAGAAACTACCTCTTGATAAGATTAACTTGCATGTTTCAACAATTATCAGCTCCTAAATCCATCAATGATTAAAAAAACTCAAGCAGATCATGTTGTCCCTCCATGATAATCATTTGTGTCAATTGGAACATATGAAACAAAATTTGAGATAATTTTATGTGTGCATAAAATAATAAAAGATTATGCGCCTTTACAATCCAAGACATTGAATCCCTAACTATGATAATGAGAGGTAAAAGAAGGAATTTGAAAGAAACTAGAAATGCCGGATAACAAATTGGAAGCTCAATTTTACACGTTTAATCTCATTCAACAATGGAGCAATCATTTGCTAAAAGAAGCATCCTACATCTGGTCTAGTCATCATACTTGCTAAAACACTAAGTTTCTTTTTGATAACAGAATCAAACTGCCGTACTCATTTCATCAATTACTCTAACAGTCTCCTTTGAAGCAATTTGGATGTGCATGGTTCATTCTATATTCAATCATGTAGCGTGTCATTGTAAAATATGATTTCGGAGGTGCTATAATAGTCCATTTTCAATTCTTCTTTTACAAGAAACCATGGCATAAAAAAGGATGAAGATTCATGGGCAGAGTAGACTGCTTCCAACAACGAAATTCAAATTAACATAGTACCTTCAGCCAAAGACTGAGATAAAGGATGTAAGAAAGACAGGTAAGTAAAGAGAATGTGTGTTTCTCACCTAAACAAGAGCGTACATTTTCAAGAGCTTCAACAGATATGGGCCCACTATTAGAGAATGATGCTTTACAGACCTCATATAGCCTTTTCACTCGAGGCATACTTCAGGAAAGGTTAACTAGACAATAGATCAACTGACAAAGGATTCAACCCTTACAATGTATCAATCAGAGATTTGAAGTCACCCACCCTTGATCAAGAGGTATCAAATAGCATAAGCCCTGTAGTCATGAACAACAATGTTTCACTTCAATGCAATATACAAGGACACATTTTGCTTATAAAAGCAGCTATTTACATCCATTGTATTTTTTTTTTTTTTCAGAAATACGAAATTGAAGAAGAAATTCTCTCAACAAATCGCATAAATATCCAAAATTCTGAAAAGCTCAAGTCAGGTCCACGTGTCACAGAACCTACAAAAAAATGGAAATCTAATATATGTCTAGACCTACTGAGTATCGAATATGAAACTGAAAGAAACCAAATAAAATTGCATTTTGCCATCGCTTCATTCACGTTTCTTATTCCTACCGTTAAGTATAAACGTTCTGTACCTCAGTAAAGAGGCAAAGAGAATTTGAATGATTAGACCAAACTTGAAGAGAAAACAGAAACTTCATATAGCTCGATTATCCCATCAGGCTTTGAAAAGGCCACCGACTGGTGTCTATCTGCGCCATGTAAGAAAATGGAAAACACTCTCCTCTTTGTTCTAAAAGGTCCTCCATTGTGGCAAAACACGAGAATGACAACGAAAGAAATCAGCACAAGGCAATCAAAATCCTGCACGGAACAACCCACCATTCCAACCCTAAACAGTACGGCCTCCCACTGTTGCAGAAACCCAACCAGGGAGTATAAAAACTAGATAAGTTCGTAGCAATCCCAAATCAAATTCTTCAGAAGAACGTAAGAAAAACACAAGCAACTCCTCGCAATTCACCGGCATCCACCCAAAAAAAAAAAAATCAAGGAATCTAATCAATAGGAATAGAGAGATAGAGCGTAACATGGATTGAAACTGGAATCCACAAGTTTGGTGGCTCTTACCTCGCGACTAGGGTTTAACCGCGGCTCTCCCGGTGGGCGATCTGAGTGATCGAGAGAGATCGACAGAACGGAGAGACCAACGCCCTTTTAAGTGCGTCCTAGTTAAAATCGAAATGGGCAATAATTAACAGCCAATGAAAAATCATTTCGACCCATAGATACTTATATTTTACCTTAGTCGTTACAGTTTCAAATTTTTAGTGAAATAATCTCAATACTTTTTAAAGAAACAAATGGGCAAAATAAAATACTTCAAATAAAAAGGTGAAATTTTAAAAAGTGTCCCGTTTTAAAGAAAAAGGTCACCTGTCATATTTATAACCTCAAAAT
>JBAMIE010202074.1:0-10985 GCA_037177295.1 Kaempferia parviflora
GTTACAAAGGCAATCATCGAAAGGTCACATGCTAGGTGCGTAAAGAGGGCCATAATTTGATCAAGGTGATAGTCAAAAGTCAAGAGAACTATGCTTGGGTATTCTCAACAACTGATTCCGACAACTTACTCCCAACTCCTAACTTGAATGTTGAACACCTTAGACTAAACTGAAATGACTCCATCTATCAAAAATTAAAGTTACGAGCCGTTATTCATTAAGGACGTGAACAACACAGCTATTATCGTGGGAAAAATGATTAAAGTGACGAGTTATTATTCATTAAGGACATGGACAACACAGTTATTATTGTGAAAAAAAAATGATTAAAGTGACGAATTGTTATTCATTAAGGACATTAACAACACAACTATTTTTGCGAAAAAAATGGAAAACACAACTATTCACTCTGAAATAAACTGTAATGGTCATTTATTTTTGAAAATGTGGCAACAGTTGCAAGAAACAAGAGGCTTGAGGAGAACGTGGTGGATAGTCACAAGCATATAAAGGATAGCTAGCCCTTATAAGAAAATGTATGCACATATCATTTTCACAAACCATAATAGCGTTCATCTTCTTTTCCATACTTCACCGAAACCCTAACTTAGAGCGTTGGAGTGACAACGCCGGGGAACCCTTAGTTGTCTCTTTAACCTCTTGTCCTTCGATCTTCTCTCCTACACAGGCCTCAGTGGATCTCCATGCGATCTTCTTATAGCCTAGCAACTTACGGTCAAGTCAACACCGACGTCAATCCACTGATAACTCATCTATTAGCATTTCCGGACAGAATCATTATGTTTAGAAAATGAATTGACTGTCACCTATAACAATAGCAAAAAAATAATTTCTTAGAAATTTTTGCCTCGGTTTAATTTATTGCAAATCACACTCCAAGCTTTTCTATATTAATTAAACTTTTGCTAACAATATAATTATTTCAAGTTTAAATAATTCCTAATTTACTAGAACTATGGAGAGAGGAGATAGATAAGGTGACACTAATTTATATTTTCCAAAAGAGGGAAATCCCTCTCATTTGTTTTTTTTTCTCTCTATTAGACGACCCTTTCAATTTGAGATTTCCATCTTAAATATTTTACAAGTTGATTTCAATTAAATCAATATATATTTTATGTTTGGTTTGGTCTCATTCAAATATCACAAATTGCATGCTATAGTCAATTCTATAGAATTAAGGGATTGATTGCATGAGTGAAAAGTCATGCCTCCAACACTTGAGTACAAAGAAGCCTCCAAAACTAAAAGCTAGCTCGCGCAATTCCCGTGTCGGATTGGTAACTCTCAATCGAATCAAATAATGTTGTGTGTTAAATGAAACTGATCACAATATATATAGTCGAATGCATGGAAGCAAGAGGACAGCGATTGATTAAAACAAATCTAAAATTAATGAATTGGAGGCAGCTAGCTAGCGATCGACATGTGATCGATGGAAGAAACAATCATGGAGCTAGCTAGGACCAAACCTCACTGTTTTTTTTTTTCTCCCATGGGTGTTGGTGCACGTTGAGTTCTAGCTGCTTTTGGATTTAGCTCTTGTTTCCATCCAATTATTGACTAATCAAATCGTGCCTAACCCCATCGCGAGGAAATGCTTCCATATATATGTGTACAAAACTACAAATATATGTGGATTGCAATTAATAATAGCAGTGAGTTGTGTTTATTCAACTCACTGTCGATGAGTAGGTAATTAATTACTGTCGTTTTTTATTCGTCGGTTAAGGCTTTTGTTTGAACTTTGAACGATCATTCTGAAACGACCAATATGCTAATGTCTCTTCGTACATGCTCGATCTTTCTATCGGATGCGTAGTATCTGTTTGTCTGATCGCGCTTGGAAGCCAGTACTCGTTATATACGAATCACACGCATCAAATTGATAAGTCTTAATGATTTTGTAAAACAATAAATACATACGAACTAAAACAGTCCTCTCTCAATGCATCGGACCAGTACTTGTCACATTTGATGGACTTTGTATCTAACATGTGATTTGGACCACTGGCTTGTCGTATGCCAAATCGACCAGTTTCACGTTACTGATTGTTGTCACTCATTAATTGTTGATCAGGTTCATCTAGCTAGCTAGCTAGCAGCTGTTTGATCAGTCTCTGAAGCAGCAAATTAAGCACATCACTCCATGCGAGCATTTGCCTGGCTGCTTGCCTGCCTGCCTGCACGTAAAGCCAAAGCGGAGGGCGGCATGACATGATGAGATCGAGGAGACATGCACGAACCGGCCTGCCTCAGCGAGGCCATGTCGAAGGCGGCAACCCACGAACGCACGCACGCTGCTGCGCTGCCGGCCAGCTGCCACGGCGTGCGCCATCCCCATGCACGAAAAGCCCATCAAGCGAGCCTGCCGAATGCCCGACAGCTCTATTCATGACGACGATTAGGGGAGTCAAACTGACAAACAGAAACAGAGACCGTGGGAAAGTAGAGGGAGGCAAAAGAGACGGGGGGACACTGCCAATCAGTCAGTCGCTGTTTCAGAGACAGCCACATCATGGCCTTCGCTTCTAGATTGCACTTCTGGGACCAGTCCCAAGCTAATTATCATGATACAATTAAATATGTAGATATATTTCCTCTCTCGTAAATTTTGATACGGAAATAATGCACGGTCATTCTCGTCCTAGATTTCACTGTTTAATTCACTGGTTCATTAATCTGCACCGCACCCACTGTCTCGATCGGGACACGATCTTGGGCCTTTCTTGTGTAGTTGGATGATTTATTTCCTCCCAATTGAGGATTTGGATTCTCATCTTGTGGGCTTTTTAGATGCAGCACAATCTCATAAGAGATGGACCAGTTTGAGGCCCAGTAAGAAGCTTAGGTAGGTGAGCGAGTTTAGCGATTGCCACATTAAACACGATAGCAACGATAAAATAAAATATATTTATAGATCTAAAATCTATTACCATTAAATTATGAAGTAACATTAGTGAAGATAATAACATCTTTGTCTGTTTGTTGTCTTAATAATTAATGTAGTAAATTTCATCTCCCTTGATATAATGGAATGGAGTAGAATAGATTCGTAAAAAGTATAATAGCAATTAGTATGCTTAAAGGTAAATTAAAGTCTAAAGACGTAATCCAAGTCATTTTATTATGGTGGTTTAAGCAGCTCGAGCGACTGCTGGTAATACGCCAGGCTTCGAGCTGTTAGACGAGCTGATTCATTGGTGGCAAAAAGATGAATCATTTGTCCACGGTGTCTCTACCAATCCGTCCCAATTACATCAATACATTGTAAACGAGCAACGAGTTTGCTGATTTAGTATTTCCTCAACTAACAGGTCAACCAAGTACGTCACGGGCCGACCCGCGTGGGTCGTCGGCCTAGGCAGGTTAGCCTGCCTTGATTCGTTTTTAAATGTATTGATAACATTTCAACCCAACCAATTTAAATTATTCGATAAAGTAGACTAACATAGTGGAGACAATCCAAATTGACGGTTGATAAGGCCAGGAATTTGAGCACAATAATTTTTTACATCAATTATATATATTTATCTGTAAAAAAACTATCAATTAGAATTGAAATTAAAATAGTTTCGGTTTTCTATGCTATAGATAAAAACATTTCAAAGGACCCAAACATACACCTAAATATTATTACATCAAATTAGATTTTTTTTTTAGTTATATCTAACCATATATAACATAAAAAATGTAGCCTCAAACTCTCATTTGAAAATGTGCAACAAATTGTTTA
The DNA here is from genome assembly GCA_037177295.1 of Kaempferia parviflora. Lineage (NCBI taxonomy): Eukaryota > Viridiplantae > Streptophyta > Magnoliopsida > Zingiberales > Zingiberaceae > Kaempferia > Kaempferia parviflora. The sequence continues at coordinate 3,758 of JBAMIE010202074.1, forward strand.
CTAAATCGCGATTTGAAAGTACTAAATTGCTATTAGACCATTTGGAATCATCTTTTACAATTGAATCGGAGTAGATCGTTAGATCGCTTAGGATTTGTAGAATCACTATAATCTTACATTGCAAATAATTCTATGTATTTTATTTTATTTTTGTTAAGAGTTGTTTTATTGGTCTTTAAATTGGATCATGCATCTTGTGAACGCTTTTTGGCCAGGATTAGACCCTAAAGTATTAGATTTTATAATCTTTTATTTTATGATATGAAAATATAAGTATTATTAAATGCTAGTTAATAATAGCATCTGTGATGTTTCGGTTGCATTTATATGCAAATAATCTTTCTAATTATTTTAAATTATTAATCATGCATCATTACAATAATATTTAACCATAAAATTTTAAAGATTTTTAATAGGGTTGTACCTTTCTGATCCAATCTTATAACTCCAAATCAATCTTACATAGGATCATACTCCTACACACTATGGTGCAACCCTTCAACAAAATTATAATGCTTATTAACTAATGCATAATTGTGTTTGCATTTGATAAATACAAATACAGTTTAATTTTTAAGTGAAAATATAAGGTATTTAAACTTTTTAAAATATAAATTTAGGAATTTTTGGAATGTTTCTAATGCTTTTGACTATATTTTACTGCTTGTTAACTATATTTAATTTATATGTACAAAAACAATAAAATATATATATAATTTACTGTAATTATTTGTGTGCAAATTCAGATGACTTTTGAATATTTTTATACATGTAATTTTGGAAAATTAAACAATTTTAGATCAGAAATTATTGCAGTGATGTGGTAACTGGGACTATGAAAAGTAATATGTTAAATAGGTATACTAGCTTGATTGCTCAGAAACCTCTTATTGAGTCGATTTAGGATTTTTTTTTAATTAATTAATTAGAAGGTTTTTTTCCTTTTTGTAAAAATTAATTTTCTTATCAAAAATTAATTTAGATTTGTCTTATTTTAAGGTTGAATTTTCTTTTACATATTGTGATTTTTTTTTATTGCTTGGGTTATTTAAATAAGGATCAGGGCTATTGTAAAATAGAAAATTTTGATTTAATAATATTTTCGACAGTGTTAGTATTCCTTTTCGAATCAACGAATTTTAGAAGGTATTTCTGTATTCTTAAGGGAATAATCGAATTCAATAGTCCGCAGGATAATTAGTATTCATCATCTCTAAGTTAATCAGATATAACAGATAAGGAAAAGAAAATACATTGAATTAATCGAAATATTTTTTTCCCTCTATAATATTTCTTTTCCAGGCACGGCAAGCACAGATGAACAAGAAAGAGCATAGTGAGAAGATACAATTACATGAGCATAAAATTAGGAACCTCTAGTGTTCTTCTGCCTCTTCTCTTCAAGTTTTGCAGCTTCGTTTAACATGTCCAGGGAGTCTCCCTGCATGTTCAGCTTGGCAAGAGCAACAGCTTGCATATAGAAAGCAGTCGGCCAATCAGGGTAAAGGCATTGTGCTTGCATAGCATCCCGTAAAGCTGCATCAGGTTGGTCGCACAAAAGATGGCATAGGCTTCGCCTAGCATAGACAGTCGGCGAGATCATAGTACCAACATCTATGAACTGCAAAACAAATTGGGAAAGAACAATGTCAACTTGCGCAATCTGTGCTATAATGTAAAGCAACCTTCGTAAATAGATATGGGTTCCTATAAATTCATCAATCAAACTCATCACATTCAACACTATAGAACAGATGTATGAGACCAGCACTCAAATTTTTATCCTAGTAAAACAAACCATTTGTCCCCAATCATTCACTTACATACAACAGAAATACCTGAGAGTAACCCTCAATTGCTGTCTTAAATTCTTTGTCGCGGAAAGCAAAATCCCCTCGCTTGCGTGCTTCCAGCATATCCCGCATCTGCTGTGTCCATTCTTGGAATGATAGCTGATACAATCATGAAAAGATAAATCTGTTATACTATTCCTATAAACTAGAACTACTTTCTGAACCTTAGTATTGCCGAAAGCAAGCAATATAGTTTCTTGTGTCAAAATATGCATAAATACCTCATTAGTTACTTCATCATCTCTGTAGTGAGTCATTACTAAAATCTGATGGATGGCTGTAAGATCCATTCTGGAGCAGGCCTCCCCCATAGGTGACACAGGCTGCTGCAGAGGTGGAGCTTCTTCATGCTGCTTCTCAAGGCCCATCATTATGTGAGATGGCACCTGTGCAACACAAAACATTATTAGTATACAACACACTTTCGGAAATACTAGACCACTAAAACATTTCAGAAATCTAACATTGACTGACTCATTTGTTGGATCTTTTAATTGCTTGACAAGCGTCCAATTAACAAACAGAGGCAACTTAGTGAGTTTATAAGAGTCACCTATCTCATGTAAGATTTATTTTATTTTTATTTTTAAATGACAACATTTGCTCCAACATGGAGCGCATTGTGGTATTGCCTCTGCAGATGCCCATAGCAAACAAGAAGGTATGCTCAGCTTTTAAGAGGATTGAATCACTCACTTCTCCAATTGTTTTCATTTTCTCATAACAGAACCTATTATATGTAAGGGAATTGAGAATATTAAGTTTTGAAAGACTAATAAACTAAATGAACATCACGCACACTTGACTCAAGCAGTATCTAGTCAAACTGAACGGTTCGTATTTCAAATGCAGCAGGCAATTGTAGTAATTTTTTTACTAGTATTCAAGAACTATCTTAACATAAATTGTACCTCTGATTTTCTTTGCAATAGTTCAAGTGTTGCCACCAGCTTCTTTGTATCAGGTCGGTCCCTAGGCTCATACTGTAAACACTGAGAAGCAAGGTCAACTAGTGTAGTTGCCTCTTCAGTTGAGAAATTTCCTTCCAAGTGGGAATCCATTAAGACTAAAGTGTTTTTATCACGTATCATGTCAAGAGCCTGCAAGAACTTGGATCTCATCAACTACTCAAACATATTTGTCCTTTCGCATAGTATAACCACATGCATTCATGTGCGCATGCACATAGTATAATCAATACAAATGAACCTATATTCACGTGCACATGCTCTATAAATTTTGATAATCACAAGTAAAGAGGTGGACTAAATAATAAAATTAGTTACGGATGGGTATAGTCAAACTGAAGCTGGAATATTCACAGGTACCATGATAGATAAGCCATAGTTTTCTTTAATCCTTTCGTATAGGGCCTTGATAAGACATGTAACACGTGGGCCTAGTTATTAACTAAGAAAATTACATCATGGCCAAAATCAAATCATCACAAAATGAAAGATTTAACATCGAACTATATGATCTTCACAAAACATAACCAAATTGTAGCTCCTTTAGCCAACTTAATAGCATGTGACAGGAAACACCACAATGGAGTACTGTTGGATGGCAACAGAGACATGAACAATGGCAAAATCCATAGCACCTAAAGTAAAAGGGTGGTTGATATTTGTGGCATTCTTTGGTTGCAGTTTTTCAGACTCGTGTTTTTCTACATAGATATTTGTACTACTCCTGGCTTAGAAAACCAGTTGTTCAGGAGTCTAATCTATTACCATCCAAAAAGGCCTTCCTGTCGTTCTACAAGACACCACAATGGCATTTTTTCACAATGTTGTATTGGTTTTATTAACAAAGTAACATTTCATTATGTGTTAAAATCAAGGCTAAATGTTAATCTTTTAGTCGGTGTATCTCTTTGTTCGAAGTTGAAATTTCAGCCACCTTCCTTTGTTAGTTTCCAGAATTATCTTATCTTCGCCTAATTTACAAACTACCAACCAAAAATTTGCATCAATAACGCTTGTCATGGCAACTTATCATAAGATTATTCAATTTGACATTAAACAACCTATACAGAGTGAATATGATTAAATTTTACATTTTGTTTTCCCTCACCAGGGTTTCTTGTGTGTCTTGAAGCCATTCTCTAATTAACCCATCCCTAAGTTGGCAATATAGCATTTTCATCAAAAATCTACAACGTGTCTTATAAGTTGAGCCATAATAGTCAAGACTAAGGGCTACATCAATAATCTTGTTCAGCTATAGGTTCTAACACAATGTGTTTTGAAAACCAAACTAGCCACTGAGTAGCTGGCTCAACTGTGGAACCAAATGGACTGATAGACTAGGAAAATGACATCATAGATATAATTTATATTTTTACATTTATCAAAATAGTTATATGTTTAATAAAGATATTAACATACTGGTGATCCATCAATTGAAAAAGAATGTCACAAATATGCTTTTGTACAAAATAATTTTTAATTACATATATACACAACCGCAAGAAATGAACAGAGGCACACCAGCCATTAGGCTAGAAACCTAACTGGATTCAATTTTCCCGGTTACTATTTTCATATCACTCAATTTATGAGTCAAACTGTATTGAATTTTTTGTTGGCTCCTGGTTTCACCACCCAGTTCATTCTTAAAAAATACTGATACAATGCAACTTCTTTTGTCAAGAGCTGGCAGGGATTTTCATGAATGCAGATAAGAGATTGCAAAGGAATTTATCAAATAACCATGGTAGTCTACTATAGGTATGCAGGCTCTCACTAACCTGATTTATTCACCGGGTGTCTTACTACAGACAATCTATGTTAACAAACATGCATATCTAACGCTAAAAGAATGGAACAATAACTTACATGAGTAGGAGGAATGCGCTTTCCACTCAGAAGATCCAAGAGGACAGTGCCAAAGCTAAATACCACGCTCTCTGGAGTTACTCTCCCTGCAGAAAATCAAAGGCATTCCAGTCATAGGCACAAGTCTGAATTTCATTTTTACTTTAGCAAGTACTAATATATTGATAGGTTAAGACAGATATAATAGTGGAAATAATTTTGCACCTGGAAAACTTACATTACAACAAAATTTACCAATTTAAATTACAAAAAAAAAAAAAAAAAAAAAAATGAATGAATACCCCTTCACACACACACAGAGATCAATGTGAAGTTTGCTTTGATTGTCGTCATAATCCCAAAGCATTGATTGCTGGATAGAAATTGAGTAACATACGAGCGAAACAGACAATAACAAATCAAATTAGGTAGATTGTACAAGGCTCGTACAATTTACCCTCGATACTATGGTATGGAGGGAAAAAGAAAATTAGATTGCCGTCATAATCCCAAAGCATTGATTGTTGGATAGAAATTGAGTAACATACGAGCGAAAAAGACAATAATAAATCAAATTAGGTAGATTGGGCATTACATAAAGTGATAAAACTAATATAAAGCCTTGTCATAGTATTCCAGACTAAGTGGGCACATTTGAAGGATCTCTTCAATTTGAAACAAACAGGAACTCCACCTGTAATTCAGTCTACTACAAGACTCGTACAATTTGCCCTCGATAGTATGGAATGAAGAAAAAAGAAAATTGGATTGTCGTCATATTCCCAAGGCATTGATTGCTAGATAGAAATTGATAACATACGAGCAAAACAGACAATAATAAATCAAATTAGGTATATTGGGCATTGCATAAAACTAATATAAAGCCTTGTCATAATGTTCCAGACTAAGTGGGCATGTTTGAAGGATCTCTTCAATTTGAAACCATCAAGAACTCCACCTGTAATTCAGTCTTCTACAAGGTTCGTACAATTTTCCTTCGATATTATGGTATGAAGGAAAATGGAAAATACCAATATGATCTTGCATCAAAGGAGAGAAGAGACGGTTCTGTGGAATGAAATCAGAACTAATAAATTCTAATGGATATCCATAGCAATATAGCAAGTGCTATATGCCAATAATTCTCTCTTTTAGAAATTTCATACTCTCCGCATATATCCTCTAAACCTCTGCTGCGATTTTGAAATAGGAGAAAATCAATAATGATTTGTTTCGGTAGATTGTAGTTTTATCATTCTATAGACAGATATTTTGCTAACTGTTACTTATGGAACATGTATATAACACTAAATTCAATGATGAAAAAATTACTACAATCCTTTCCTCACCAAAAATAAAGCACTATGCTCAAGCATGCAATAGAGTTTTGCTCGTAGCAAAATGCTAAAAAGAAACATCAAACAAAGAGAATTTGCGCAAATGATATTAGTATCAAAGATGTACTTAACAAATCTCTTCAGTAACAAAAATAAGCTAGTACCATTTCTCAAATACTCTGGTGGTGTATATGCTAGATTAGTGCTATAACTTTTCCCATCCCTGCTGTTCTTCATAAAACCAAAACAAGAAAGCCGTGGATCACCATCCTGCATGCATATATGAAAAAATAAACTAAAACCACCCAGCATTTTAAACAAATGTCAAAGCAATTTCTGTGAATGCAGAAAATTCAGGAAGTGGAAAATACCATAATTGTTCACTTTTCCTTTTTCATCTTACAGTTTCAGAAGCTATGCTCATAAGTTTTACACATTGAAATTATTTTCCATCTAGTTGCATAGCTAAGATAAATGAGTGCATGGACATGTCCTCTTTCTGTGATTGCAGTAAATTGGCAAAGGGTGAAACGAATCACACCAATTATACATACATTTATGACCTAACAAGCCAGTATTTTCAACAATTTAGAATTATGTTCACTTGCCTTTAATCTTATAGCCCTACATACAAAATATGCTTTTGCAACTTCAAGCTTGAAAAGGAAGAAGCGAGTGAATGGTGAATCAGAAACAGAATCTAACTCTGATTCATTTAACTTTTGCTGATATTGCTATAGATGGATAAAAACCTATTGGTATTTATTATGTATTCAGGGATTCTTAAAGACAGAAAATCCAGTTCAATAAAGGATGCATTCTCAAATGGCAATGAAAGCTTTGCTCACAAGTACATAATATCTCCTAAGTCACAGAAGTTTGCCTATTTTGATTCAATCATAGAGAACTTTGTCTTTAGCATAGAAAAAAATCATGTCCATGAGATTTGACAAATCACTGCATCTTAGTTTCCAAGTAGAAGCTTGCAGAATAAGAAACCGAGCAGACAAGTTTCATAAAGTTGCAAAGACAATATAGAATAAAAGCTGCTCAGCTCAATATTATCCTCTTTTAAAAGTACAAACTCCAATGATATTTTCCCACAACAAAACATTGTTGTGCCAGCAATATATCATACTGCAGAAGAATCCTAACTATTCAAATGAAAAGATGATTCAATAATAATTAGCTAAATCACCTCGTCAAAAAGGAATCTGTA
>JBAMIE010202084.1:0-10984 GCA_037177295.1 Kaempferia parviflora
CACTGTACTTTGATTGTACTTCTCTGAGCTTGTCTGACTTGAGCGTTGGAGGACCGAACGAGGGAACCCCTTCCCTGTTTGGCCGCTAACGTCTTCTTCTAGTTTGTGCGAGTGCTTGCAGGAGTTTAAGCGGACAAGCAGCTAGGAGCGCCATTTCATCATCCAGTCAGTTCAAATCTTCCACCTGTGAGAGAGGGACATCCCCGGTGTCATCCGCCCTATTTCAGACAGGATCAACAAGTAAGCCCATTTCCCTTAGATTACCTAGGAAGGAAGGAGATACCGTTAAGTGTTATACATTGTTGGATAAAAAACAACATTTAAGTTTTATCTTATTAGATGAGATCAACTATATGGATCTCTATATGTTGGACTCTATCTCTTACTATATAATTTTTATTTTATTAAAGTGTTTTTTTTTATCTTCCTCTTTCTTGCTTGATGCACACATTTATCATAATTTTATATCACATTCTTTTTTATATATTCATATTATCTTAAAAGTATCTTTTAAAATACAATTATAACTAAAATATTGATTATACATCACACAATTTTATTAAATATTTAATAACGGAAGCAATTCAAATTTCACCTCAGAACTCAAATTTATTATACATCACACAATTGTCCCATCAACATGATCTGTTAATTATTAACTCTCCCAAGTCGCAAAAGCACATTAAGCTTTCTGCTACGTACCACATAAGTAGCTAGACAATTGAGCCAAATCAATAAGATGCACATCTACGAGCAGTCGAACATGATCATATGCTAATCAGAGTTGTACAAGTTGTCGAAGATTCATTGGAGATACATATTTAGTGCCGCCATCAACAATATACTTCGCAAAAAGAAGATTTGCTGCCTCACTTGGATGATACGGATCCCAAAACACATATGCTGAACGATCGTCACACATGCTTGAGGTTGGTCCGCATGGAATATAACCGTCATATTGCCCTCCGTTTCCACAACAAGGATAGCTACTTGTTTTGAATCCTGAATAATTTAATGCTTGATAAGAATTCAGATGTTCAAGTGTCAATCAAGAAACATGAGCCAGATTAAAGTGATTTGATTTAACAGTTTGTTGTAAAAGGTTAAAGCAAAGTTTCAAACCTTGCAAGATCTTACCATATTTTCCATGGTTTGTGAGAACCTCCAAGACTAAATCATAGACATTGGCAAGAACAAACTGGCCTCCGGGAAGATTGTCATTTAGCTCAGCGAGCAAGTCCCTCAGCTGGCCATTGTATTGTACTGCAAGCTCGTTTGGCAACCCAACACACTCATTCTCCTTCACATTGTTCAGAGTCTTCTGGTAAGGGATGCATCCTATCGGCCCGACGTTTGCCACGACAATTTTTCGCGCGTCAAGAGTGTAGAGTCTCTGCCAATTTGGTCATCTTTCTTGAGTGTTGAAACAAAGATCATAAAAGGAAAATGCTGAAAAGGATGAGGCAAGGAGTGTTGGTGTGTACTATAAGTTGGCTGCGAAATTTGGTGATGAGTTCATTGATGAAGTCATCTGGATTTAGCCTGGCTCTTTCTCTTGCAGACAGTACTGGAAGAAGGTAATTGTTTAGGAAATCATTGGATCCGATGGTAACTGAGAAGATAGATTTCTTCATCATGAATTCTTTTGCCTGGGACTTCCCCAGTAGTTCATCCAGTTGCTGCCTCGTGGTGTTGAAGTAATCAAGTTGGAGGTCCAAACCCAGTCTATTCACCTGCACCAGCACAATCTCAGCTATCAAAGCTTCAAACTCGAGGAAAGTGTTCGTCTTAATTTGCGAATTGGGAAGTAGGGCTGTAAATGAATCAAACGTTCGTAAACAAGCTTAGTGTTCGGTTTGGTAAGAGTTTGTTTATGTTCGTTCAATATACACCAGATCAATTAATAAATAAGCTTGAACAGCTCGTTAAACTAAACAAACAAGCTTGAACACATATGTGTTCAATTCGTTAATGTTCGTGAACAGCGTTACTGAACAACATTCATGAACAACGTTAGTGAATCATGTTTATTAATAAAATTCTTATTAACGTACAAAATAAAAAAATAAAAAAAAATAAAATAAACAAATAAGTTTCAATTATCAAACTCAATAACCAATCAAACAAATAAAAGTTTCAAATAATCAAACAAGCTTGAATTGAAAACTCAATAACATCTAAACGAACCAAGCTTGAACCAAGTTTAAATCAAGCTCGAACCAAGCTCAAGCCAAGCTTGAATAAAAAATAAACCAAGCCAAGCTTGAATAATCATTTCAAAGGCTTGGTTCATTTTAAGCTCGGCTCGGTTTAGCTTGGCTTGGCTCGGTTACCTTATTAAACAAGCTTGAACACCCCAAAACTCAGTTCAACTCGGTTCGTTTACAGCCCTATTGAGAAGTGCAGAAATTAGATATTTAGTTAAAGAAGCTTACAAAAATTCTCCCTGTTCCATTGAGAATGCCTCCACCTCCAGAAGCATAATTCACTCCATTTAGAATGGCAGATCCAGTTGTATTCGGAGCTAAAAATGGTGGAGAATAGCCTTTTTGTCCTAGCAATTCTCCTATAAGAGTTTAAAAGACGTATAAAAATGTAGTTGGAATCAAATTCAATATGAACCCAACTACTAGCTAACCAATGATGTCTGCAATGGTCCTGCCATTGGTGTACCGGCCGGTCGGCTCACCGCCAGAGGCCTCAAAGTCGATGCCGTTCGGTGCCATATCGGCCTTTGACAGGGTGTTGAAATAGTTGTTATTGCCAGCATCAACGAGGGAATCGCCAAACACGAAAGAAGCTGATACAGACGACGTCCCCTGATCACCTTCATCTCCAGTTGCCATGGCACAAAGTAGCAGCAGAAGCAGAGTTGCAAGGCTGGTGGCCATCTGATTCACTGAGCAATCTCTCCAAGTGAGGCTTAATTAATTGGAGATAAACTAGAGTTTATAGAAGCCAACTTCTTGGTGAAGGAGTTGAAAGGGCAGTAGCCGATGGAGCTGCTGCCTGCCATGTAAACTTGGCGTTTGGTTTGACGATGATGGATAGTAGCAATTGGTGGTTGATCCATATTGAACGCTGCGGGTAAGGGTGAGTTGCTTGTTCTTGACAACCTTAGGAAACTACGTACAGAGAGTTGGGCAGGCATCGAAAGCTTTATCTACGCGTGGACTATTTGGGGGATTTAGGTGGCAGTTAGGTGGAATTTTACTATGTATCAATCGTTTGTAGCTAGGATGATTGGAGATCTTCTGTGGTTGAGATCGAGGTCGAGAATTGGTTGCTGCAGGAACAGGTTGTTAGTTGAATTCTAATAATATATAGGCAGGTGTTCTAACAGGAAGATGAGAAACATATCCATGATTATGAATGATACGGTGAATAGGGTGGGATCTCCAGAGGGATTGAAGTCGAGGCTAATTGGTGTGGTAGTTAAAATCAACAGAAAGTCAGTGGTTAGGAGTAGTTACGCTCTCCATACGACGGAATCATTAGAATATTTTCGTGCAATCCATACAACAAAAGTTTCCACCGCTTTTGTGCAGAGTTGATTGGTACAATTTAGATAAGATGACAGTAAGACAGTTTGGTTAGTCTCCTTTTAGTAATCTGTCTTGTTATTCATGTTAAGAGATGTAACACTATATAAGGGGTCTCCTCCTTCATGTGCAGGTAAACTAATTAATAGCTTTGGACACTTCATTGTGAATATTCTTCATTTTCTCATGATTCTCCTATCTCCTGTCTAACTTAAGCATCGGAGTGATTGCACTGGGACCCTACCTTGGCCCATTTACAGATGCTTTCTTCTCCCTTCATTCTTCTATGATGTTCAGGCTTGCTCATAACTTCAGATCTCTTCAGCTCGAAGTCTTTTTACGATCAGAGGTACAACAAGGATAGTTGTCTATTTTCAATTAAGATGAGACCCCACGGGTCTGACTAGTGGCTGGCGCATGCTGTGTTACCGTCATGGAGTCTGGGGTTCGAAAGTCGGTAAAATCGAGTAAAAAACCTCCTGTATGCGTTGGTCTCTATCGTAATGGCTAGTAACCTCCTATGATTTACCTCCTCCGTATTGATCTGTGATTGAATCGACAGAGATACTGAGGCGAACGTATCACCTTATGCCGTCATTTTAAATTAAGATGAAAAATATTGAAGAAGAAATAGATTAAATAAAAGATGAAATGAGACAATATAATCAAGAACCTCACTATTTTGATGTTTCCTAAATATTTTAGGAGCAACCTAATCAGTTCAGAATCCAGAAACCCTATGCTATTGTGAGGTCAACGCCCGACCGGCTGACTGGTGGTGGGTTGTTTTGTCGAAATTAAAAAAACAAAAATGCTTTACGAGCAGCATTAATAGAACCACTATTAAGTGTGTCAGGCTTAAATTTGTATTAGAACGCCGAAGTTAACATGATACAATTCATTATTGACGAAGGACGATAATGATAATAAAGGACGTTCGATGATTTTAACTTGCATGTATATCTAAGCCTTCAGTCAATAGTTTAGCGGATAGAGTTTCGTCGAAGTCATATCATATCAGTTTGATGGGGCATTCGGGATCAGGCGTTGCCTGACTAAGGCCATATAAGAAGCTTCGACCAATATGGATTGTAAACAAGTCAGACCGAACTAAATTTTAGAGTATTCATGCAAACTTATTTGATAAGGTAACTGAGCCAAGTCGAGCTCAAAATTAACCAAGCCTTTAAAATATTTGTTTAAGCTTGGCTTAATTTATTTTTTATGAGTAGGGGTGTCAATTCGGGTGGGTCGGGTCGGGTTCGGAAATTTTTTTTTTTTTAACTCCCAACCCGAACCCGACCCAAACCCGAACTCAACCCGAAACACCTCAACCCTAACCCGAACCCGACAAACCCGAACCCGACCCGGACAACCCATATAACCCAGTGCAAAATAATTTTTTGACTATTTTTCTAATAATTCTTCACTTTTGTCTCAATACTTTATCACTATTATACTAACATTGATATTAATATACATAAATATATCTTAATTTTCAAAATAAAATTTGATTTAACCCTAAAAATTAATTAACCCCTAAATTCGGGTCAACCCGAATCCAACCCGACCCAACCCGAACCCAACCTAAAAATTTTCAACCCAAAACCCTCCAACCCGAACCCGACCCGAACCCAAAAATTCTCAACCCGAACCCAATTTTTTTCGGGTCGACTCGGATTGGGTCGTCGGGTCAGGTTCATTTTTGACACCCCTATCTACTACCTAGGTCCTAGGAGATTCGTTTCCAATACTATGACTACATACCAATTAGAAGAACTCATAGACATTGAATAAACTTTGGACACTTTTTCTAATGAACAATTAAACACTTTTAACCTCAGAAGAATATACAACCAAGGAATATTATCCTTTACTTCAGCATTATATAGACATTAAAGGACACAACCACTTCATTTACCTGATGGAGGTGAAGAACATTTTAATCTAATAAATGAAGAATCAACAAAAATGTTTATACAAAGAAAACATTGTTAGAACCTCTCAGCGGTCTCTCCATGGTTAAAAAGCCTTTAATAACTTTTTTTAGGCCTTATACTAATAAATCACGTACCTACGAATTTAAGGGTATTAAAGTTAAAATCATTGGAGTGGGGCGTTGTTTAGCAAATTATTAAAAAAGTGCTCTCTTGGTGTTTCTAATAAAAAAATGTTTTTTTTATTTGTGGTTATTTACCCTTTTAGTATTTAAATAAATAAAAAGTTCTTTAGACTTGAGGGAGTCCATGTCCCTATCCGCTGCAATAATATTAACCTTCTTTACTAGTAAACATGGCTTCATTGTCTTGCTCTTGCTTCTCCCCTGTTGGTCTCTCTCGCATCCCTACAGATCTTCGTGCCCGCCTCCAGTCCTCCTCCTCCTCCTCCTCCTCCTAGCCGCCATGGATGAAGAATATGACGTCATCATCCTGGGTACCGGCCTCAAGGAGTGTATCCTTAGCGGTCTTCTCTCCGTCGATGGCCTCAAGGTCTACTCTCGCCTCCCTTTTGCCGGGGTTTGACCCGATTGCTTGATTTCGATCTATCTTTTGCTCATCGAGTGTCTAGGAAAGCAGTATCCGTGATCAAAAGTTGAGCTTGGTGTTTCCATGGCCTGGAAGACTTGATCTGTGTTGCAGATTGAAGAAGTTGTCGCTGGTAGTTGGATTTGACTTGAAAAGTTGGATCTTGATGCTTTATGTTGAGTGGGTTGGGCATTTACCTGATCTAGACTTCGTTTACTTGTTTTGACTTAGTAGCTGGAGCGAAATTCTAGGTCATATTCATTGGATCAGTACATGGTTTGCTGGATCCTTTGGTCTTCTTGTCCTGATGTTGCTAGATAGAACTAGATTGCTTCCCAAGTTTATGGTTCTAGATGTGTTTTACTCTCTAATGTGTTGGGTTCGTCGCTTTTGACCTGAGTTTTGCTTACTTTTTCTGATTCTAGGTAACTGCCTTAGGATCAGTATGTCCTTTGGATTGCCCTGATTTGAAATTTAATGTCGAGACATGAAAGATATGGTCGTTTGTGGAATTCTGTTTCAGCTTGTTCTTGAAAATGTACAAACTGATCTATGCCACACCAAACTCTACCCTTGCTGGGAGTTTGATATCACATCAGTCGGTTACACTCTTATGTATGTTATCCCATGTAGAAAGACAACGGAATCATCTCACAAATAATTAATTTAAAATTGTCTTTTCATCCCACCCGCCACCCATAATGAATAATGATGATGCTTCATTTTAGGCTTAGGCATAGATCCACGACCAAGTGAAAGTTTGTCTACTGTTGATATGTTTACTGTATGACTGAATTAGTTATGCACCGCTTTGATTGTTCTTATTTCCAATTGCCTTGCTGCTTTATTCTGCCAATTTACATCTTTGTCTCACAGAATATCTTTAGCTTATGTTAGTAGGATATAAGTAGTTTGTATCAAAATAAAAAGATATGCAATTTCTTGTTTGAAAACCATGAGATGCTCTGAAATATTTCATATGTTATATAATTTCAATGTCAATTGTACTTCAATGTTGACAGGTTCTGCATATGGATAGGAATGATTACTATGGTGGGGAGTCGAGCTCACTCAATCTTATTCAGGCAAGAAGAATTAAACTCTTATGACACTAGGTGTTTTAGTTCAGAGGCTGGTCCTTCAGTTTGATTGAATCTTTTACTATCATTATTAAGTAATACCTAAGTATGATTGTGACATATTTTTTTCATCCCTACTTTTTACACCCTCAGATTAAAAGGACAATATTTTTCATTTTCTGAGAAAGATAAATGATAGCAATGATTATATGGTTATCTCATTCATAGTGAAGGATAATGAATGTAGGAGAAAATGTACTTTGTGGGCATTGTCTAAAATATTATCTTGAAGAAGTACTAGAATGACAATATTATGTTTGTTACCTCTTGCTAGGCATAATAAATTTCCTCTTTTTTGTCCAGCTCTGGAAACGGTTCAGGGGTAGTGATAAGCCTCCAGCAGATCTAGGGCCTAGCAGAGATTACAATGTTGATATGATTCCAAAGGTTTACTTCTTTATTCACTCTTTTTTTAAAAGAAAAAAAATGCTTGTGCTCAAACATTGTCTTCAGTGGATGCCATTTTTTTATTCACTAGGAAAAATTTTGGTGCTTAAATCTGCTTGGAATGTTATGCTAGTTAATCTTTAAATTAACATGCATTATATTGTATGTCTAGTTTATGATGGCTAATGGTACTTTGGTGCGAACGCTTATACATACTGATGTCACAAAATATTTATCTTTCAAAGCTGTCGACGGGAGCTATGTCTTTAATAAAGGAAAGGTATGCCTTTTCTCTTCTTTAATGTTTGCTTCCATTGCTTGATTGTTATTTTGTCAATTATTGGCCTATGGTAATGCTTACATCCAATTTTTGTGTCATTTATAATTTGATAGATTCACAAGGTTCCAGCCACTGATATGGAGGCACTGAGATCACCATTAATGGGATTGTTCGAGAAGCGTCGAGCTCGGAAATTCTTTATATATGTCCAAGACTATAACGAGAATGATCCAAAAACTCATGAAGGATTGGACCTTACTAGAGTGACTACGAAAGAACTCATCTCGTGGGTTTCATGCTATTTTTCATTGAATGAAGTTCCATCTAGGAAATTGCTTTATATCATTCATACAAAATTCATGTCGTATTTGTCATCACTTATTACTATATTTTACTTTTCTTAGTTTTCTGGATAAGAAATTATTGCCATTGCTTGCAAAAGTCACGTTTTTTTTTTTTACTATTCCTATTCATTATTGTTATGTTTTTTTTCTTTGTAACATAGATATATGATTTGAAGATGGTTTGGATTTTAAGCAAACACTGAATAGATATCTGTTCATACGATTTGGCCGACTTCTGCACTAGTAACTAACTCTGACTTTCTCTGTGTTGTTTAGAAAATATGGTTTGGATGACAACACGATTGACTTCATTGGCCATGCCTTGGCACTTCACAGAGACGATAGATATCTGTATGAACCTGCACTTGATACTGTGAAGAGGATGAAGGTAAACGCTATCAGCAGCCAGTAACCACTATATGGAGTTCTTTCAGAATTAATTCTATCTCTTATTCTCTTAGTCTTTCGATAGTGTTAGTTTTCAACATTAACAAGCAATTTTTCTGAATTATTCAACACTATCATTGGTTGAGCAGAAACCAAACACTAGGGGGTTTCGAAGCAATCTCTACATATACACTTTAGATGGATGACAGTGCTAAAATTACCTTCCCCACAATTTTTAAAATGCTTACCAACTGATTCTGTATTGTTTAAAAGTGGGAAATAGTGATTAGTAATAATCAGATTGATTTACTTTGTGTTTTTGGTGTGTTGCTGGAATTTATTTCTAATTTTAATTTTTGGCCTCTTTCGGTGATGATAGCTGTATGCAGAGTCGCTAGCACGATTCCAAGGAGGTTCACCATATATCTATCCATTATATGGTTTAGGAGAGCTACCTCAGGTTGGGTACGAATGTCTCAGTTATGTTATAAGGAATATATTTCTGATTCTAGCGTTGTTGTTGGATTCAGGCCTTTGCACGCCTAAGTGCAGTTTACGGCGGTACATACATGTTGAATAAACCAGAATGCAAGGTGTGCTTTCTTGTTACTGCATACTTATCATATGAAGTCAGAAAACAAAATCTTTGATGCTTAATCGTTGCTTGCGCATTATGGCGAATGCTGCTCGACTTCATACAGGTTGAATTTGATCTGGAAGGAAAAGCTTGTGGGGTAACTTCTGAAGGGGAAACAGCTAGATGCAAGAAAGTTGTCTGTGATCCTTCCTACCTACTAAACAAGGTAGAGTTCTTGTTGATTCACATAGAAGTAGAAATCATATATTTGATATTTTCTTCAATGAGCAAAGAGCCAGTTTCTTCAATAAATAATTGTGCTTATTGTCATATGATAGTTTACTTGAGAGAAATTTCAAAGATGAATAATTTCTTGCTAACAAGCTTTCAATTTGTAGGCTAGGAAGGTAGGGAAGGTTGCAAGGGCAATTGCTATTATGAGCCATCCTATCCCGAATACAGATGAGTCTCATTCGGCACAAGTTATTTTGCCGCAGAAGCAACTTGGACGCAAGTCTGACATGTGAGTCCTCGGAGAACATAGTATCACTAATACCATAGACACCGAATTCTATCCAACATTTTATGATCATGTTTATCTGGGTTTGGCAGGTATCTCTTTTGTTCTTCTTACTCTCACAACGTTGCTCCTAAAGGGAAATTCATCGCATTTGTCTCAGCGGAAGTTGAGACTGATCGGCCTGAACTGGAACTAAAGCCTGGTATCGATCTTCTTGGACTGGTAGACGAGTTGTTTTTTGAAACTTATGATAGGTATGAGCCTGTCAACGAACCGTCACTTGATAATTGCTTTATCTCAACTGTAAGTGTCAATGATGCATTTCTTGGTTCTTCGATTCCTTATTTTTGTTTACTTGTTTTTTTAACAAGCTTAATCATTGGCAGAGTTATGATGCTACAAGCCATTTCGAGTCGACTGTCATGGATGTACTTTCGATGTATACCATGATCACTGGAAAGGTAAAGTCTTTCCTCGATATCCAGTGTTTAAATTTATTTGGAGTTGTTTCTCTGATGTTTAATTGATGTCGACTTCATTGTGTAGAGTGCAGTATCTCTAATTTTGAAATGTAATAGTTTGGACTTGTATCTCAATCCCGTTAGTTACTTCTTTTGTTTTTTCTATTGCGATAAATAGCTGTTGTCCTGCAGGAAAAAGTCCTTGAATATTTTAGCGATATCCAACAAGTTCTTATTGTCTTCTTCTTCCTTGCAGGCTCTTGATCTCAGCGTCGATCTCAGTGCTGCTAGTGCTGCTGAAGAATATTGACGACCTCCTGTGCGTGTTTAACTCATCTCGATCGAGCTCTATTTCCCCTCGCACGATTGCTATGATTTGCCTTTGTATGGTTGTTTAAATGCTCAAGTAGTTTGAAACTTTCTGAAATGTTCAAGGTACTAATCACTCAGAATGGTCTAAAACACCAGCCATGACTTATATTTTTGTTGTATAACAGTTTTTTATATCACTTCTTGTTTGAAATATCATAAGAATTGTAGTATCAAATAGCTTCTATTTTTGTTGTTGTTTGTTTATCTGTCTAAAATTCCATTTTAGTCTCCTCAAATCTCTACTTGTGATTTATCTAAACTACTTCAATGGTATGTACAATAATAATAATTAAGTCTTTATCCCATTAAATAAAATTAGTTGTATAACTCCTGCTTAAGGGTTCTCCATTATATCTTTATTTATATTTAAACCAATTTTATTTGGTTTATCATACCTAAAAAAAAGGTAAAAATCTCAAATTAATAGAAAGAACGCTTTAAAAAAAAAAA
>JBAMIE010202091.1:0-10984 GCA_037177295.1 Kaempferia parviflora
TAGATATATATATATATATATAGGAGAGAGAGAGAGATAGAGAGAGAGAGAGAGAGAGAGAGAGAGCTTAATAGTGTCAGCCAGGATAATATGATGCTCCAAGTAGGAGAAAGTAAGAAGCTGAATTCATCTGCTTGCCACTGTTCGGTTATTCCTTTATCAAGACATAAATCTGCTTTGTGATTTTGCTTGGGAAAATTTTGCCTTTTGTTTTTTTTCCCTATCCTAATCATACTAGCCATAATTTATTAGTCCTGTACCAATCATAAGGGTGGGCTTTCTCTTGTAGTTTGATTGAAAATAATTGTCTCATTGCAACCAGACATTCCATACCCAAGCTTGGCACCAGGATAGAGTAGTAATTCTAGAAAAGCCATATGAATCATCTATAATGAATCTGTTTAAGCAAAGTTCCAACTTGAGACCCAGACTAGCAGCAATTACGTACCATTCAGTTTTAGTGAGCACTGACCTAATAGGTGGCATGCAGATTCTTTATTTAAGCAGAAAGCACACCTCGGATCAGTAATGGCCTTACCTTTCCTGAAATTCATATCCTCTGTGTTGAGTACATTTTTCAGGATTATCCAGGCAATATTTTCACTTTCTTAGATGTGAAAAAAATCATAAATCTGACGAAAGGACCCTGCAGATGCTGTTTCAGTTAGAAATTTGTAGGCTGTTTTATCACTGACAATGCCATTGTCTGCCCACTGCCAAACCAGTGAATCTACTGAATTGTAGTTCCAGTTCATGTTGTTGATTATATCTTTAATAATTTAAAACTGATGTAGATATGCCAATGGTGTTCTATCTGATAAACTCAATCACAGATCCAATGCTTCCAATTGCACTTCATTCATCCTTATTTCTGGAATTGAACAGACTCTAAACTTCAAGGAATTCTGTGGATAAAACAGGATTTGCAGATCATCTATCAAACCATTAAAATGTATTATTTTCATCTTTCAATTTTCCTATCCAAACCTAAAGATATAAACTCCATGATTATTGATAGGTCTGTCCAAAGATGGGGTCAATTCTTATCAATCTTTAGCAGCATGTAAGGCCTTTATTTGCTTTAGACAGATTGTTTTGCTACTTGGTGTGGTATGAGATTTGTCAGACCATGATTATTAAGTATTAATGATAAGCTCTTCCATACATTTCAGCTACCCGGGTGTGAAGCCATGCAATTTGAGAACTAGAAAGAGGCTTTCGCTGACACTACCCATGCTTTTCATAATCTACTTTGATCAAAGAAGCTTCCCTCTTTCCTTTGTAGCACCAATTTAACATTTTTGTAGCAATCATAAAGCAATTCTTAGCTCTATGTTTTTCGAAAGGCAAGTCGGAAATCTTGATATTAGAATCTATATCAATTTGGAATCTAATGGCCAACACCTTGGAATCAGCTTGACGTTAAGGGTTTCCATAGCATTGGTCCAAAGTCAGCTGGATTGGGCTTTGTCAGATGACACATAGGCATGTCCGTAGGGTTGTAAACCAGCCAAGCTGGAGCTAGCCTAGGCTCGAGCTCGGCTAGACTCGATTTATACTGGCTCGACTTGATCTCGAGCTCGAGCTTGCTTGTACCGGTAGAGTTGAGCTCGAGCTCGAGCTCGAATTTTTTTTAATTATTTTTTAATAAATAAATTAATATATCATATATTACATATTATAAAAATATATATTATTATTGGTCCGTTTGGCTCGACGAGCCACCAAGCTCGTAATAATTAGGCTCGAGTTTGGCTCGATTTCTAATCAAGCTGGCTTGAGCTCGGCTCAAGCTCGGTCAACTTAGAGTTCGAGTTGAGTTTTGACCGAGCCGCTCGCGAGCAGCTTGGCTCATTTGCACCCCTAATGTCCTGTTGTCTATGCTTTGAGAGTTGGAATTGAGCAGACCTTTAATTGTAAGGTGGTATTGAAATTGACACTTGCTAGTTCATGGTCATGCATATACATAATCGTACAAGGCTAATGCTTGTTCATATATTAGTTGCTCCTACCATAAAGATACACTGAAATGTCTTGCACCCAATATGTAGCATACAAGGACGTCATATATATATATATTTTAAAGTATCACATTCCTTCCATTTTCCAGTGAGATCACAAAAACAAAGTAATCAAATGCTCAAACTAGGGATTCACACAATCTTGGCAGTTTTTCATTAACTTTTGGTGTCATAGAAGAATTAAAGATGAAAATTATAGCTTATTTAGAAATTTGAAAAACTGAGAGAGATCTTCAAGCAGTTAAAGAGGGAAGCAGGCTAAGAGGAGTGTTGGTTGGCGGATGACGGGATGAGTAAAATAAAAATAAGAAGGTTGGTTGTAGACGTTTACTGTGCGGGTAAGCGATACACACCTTATGAACTGAGTTATACATTATAGACACATGGACATTGGAAATTGTATAGTCCATGCGATGGTTCCTGGTCAAATTGGTGAATACTGACCATACTAGGCTACATGGCTGGCAATTGAAACCCTTAGCTCAAGGCACTTGAACTCTCTTATTGCTGTTTGAATGCCTCAGTTACATTTAACGAGCTCCATACCTCACTTCTCGCTACCTGACAAAAATTATTGCCTTATGGCTTTTTAATAAAATCAATATTTGGTGAATAGCACTTAGCATGTAGTCCTGTCTCAGTTAATTGTTAAATTTATACAGGCTGAATGTGCTTCCTAATGTTTCCTTTTTGTAATTTTTAAAGGTTTGTTTAAGTTTTTGATGATTCCTTCCCTTTCCCCTATTCAGGTTAACAATATTGGTGGTTATCTTCCTGGCAGAATAGTCTTCTTCTTGGTACACATTTCAATAACAACGTTGTAGAAGTTACATTTAAATTTTCTGCTTCCTTATGTTATATCCCACTCTGCAGTTTATTAGAATGTCATTTATAGAAGATCAGAACGAAGTTTTTAACACTATCTTTTATTTTGTCTTTCATCCTTCATTAGCCCTCTCATATGTTTGCAATGATTACGTTTTCTGACCCAGTTGATCAAACTGTTCATTAATTAACAGCTATCTAACTTAAAATTACTAGAGAAAATCACACATCTTCTCCTATAGATTCTTTGGTAAAAGCTTTTAGCATTCATGCTATTTGGACTTGTATTGCAGGTGAACACGCATCTCACACCCCGGCCTATTTTGCTCACTCGGCATGGAGAAAGCCGAAGCAATGTTAGAGGAAGAATTGGAGGTGATGCAGTTTTGAGGTTAGATATTTTTGTCTTTGCAAGATATGTTGTAATTATTTCATCTTATGTTGACATTGTCTTGAAGTGCCATTCGTATTAGAACCTATACATTTAAAATATCTGTCTTCTTTGAAGTATCTCCCACATTTGGTGAAAGGTGGAATTTTTGATATCTCATTATTTACCACAACGAAAGAACAATAGTTAATTCACATGATTATATCATGATAGCCTTGATAGGAATCATTACCTAAAAATTACCCTACCTTTTTGCAATTCCTATGGTCATATAATAGTGATAGAGCAAATGTCCTACTATCAAGACTGCTCATCCATGCATCTAGTCTTTTCTCAGTCCTCTAGGAAAATTTTGAAATAAAGCTGTAGTGTCTGCCTGCATGATTGAGGATAATTGCTTCACTTTTTTTCCCTATATTTTACCTCTTCTAAACAAACTCCAATTCTCCACATGCATAAGAATTTGTTATCTTTCAATTTTGGGGCAGTGAAGCTGGGGAACTTTATGCGAAGAAACTTGCGAACTTTGTTGAGAAGAGACTGAAATCTGAGAGGACAGCTTCTGTAAGAGCTCATTTCCTTTGGTATTCTTGTCTAAATTTCAACTTCTGTAGATCACTTCGTTACTGCTTTCTCCACAACTTCTACATTATTACATCAATAGAATTTAGGACAATTATATATACCATAGCACATGGATAAAGTTGATTCAGGTGAAATATATTCTGCTAGCATAGGCATATTTACTAAAATTGTGCTTATTGGTAACATACATCAAATGAATGTTTTTGTGATCTTACCAATTTTATTGAGACCAGGTAGTTAAATGATTATTCACGTAGCCTGTAACTTTGTAATACTCATATAGAAAAAGTAGTTCTATTTTCTTACAAGTTTTACTTGATTATCTCAGATATGGACGAGCACACTCCAAAGAACAATTTTAACAGCAAGCCCAATTGTTGGTTTCCCAAAGGTACGGTCTATCCACACTTAGATTTTAAGCTTGATGATATAATGTGCACTTTTAAATTTTTGATCAGTTAAATTTTGTCAATTTAATGCCATCATCATTACTAGATACAATGGCGGGCTCTTGAAGAGATTAATGCCGGAGTATGCGATGGAATGACTTATGAAGAAATAAAGAAAAACATGCCTGAGGAATATGAGTATGCGACAAAATGTTGTGTTAATTTATTCATTTTGATAAGTTGGTTCCATGATGATGCTTTTAGTTGCTTGATTTGGAATGTTCTTGCTCTTTTTTCATACTAAGAAACTAGTAAAGCTCAAGGACATATTTATTGCTTGTAAATAATCTGCAAAAACCAAATATTCTAACATGGAAGAATAAGTATATTTTTACTGTTTGCTTAATAGAAGGACTAGGTTTTACCTTCTCTTGTTTGGTTGAAGCAAATATAAAAGTTTCCTCAAAGGGGAAAAGAAATTCAGAAAATTAGTGAAAGGTCGGTTAACTTTCTGGAACTTATCCCAGAAAGTTAAATCTTGATCTTACTCCAATAAACTATCAGAAAACTGTTTCCATGGGGATGCTATGAGTTGCATAAATTAGCTCTCAACTCTTTATTTGTTGATGCTTATGCACGGCGATCTCTCCCATTGATGCTTATAGGAAAATATTCGTTGATTTAGATAAGAAACCGTAATGTGTTGACAATATATTTTTTTCCTTTGAGGTACTCCTTGTACTTGGTAGAATTGAATTTCTTGGAGCACTTTTTTATGCTTTATATTGTACTTTCCACTCTCTTATTCACCTCTATGGTAGAGGTCTTTTGAAGAGAAAAAAACTTTTTACTCTCAGTGCTTTCAAAGGCATCTTTTTTACACTTGCAAGAATACCAGTTGATTC
Organism: Kaempferia parviflora; assembly: GCA_037177295.1. NCBI lineage: Eukaryota > Viridiplantae > Streptophyta > Magnoliopsida > Zingiberales > Zingiberaceae > Kaempferia > Kaempferia parviflora. The sequence goes on from JBAMIE010202091.1 coordinate 5,117, forward strand.
AATGATTTCTTCTTTTGATTATTTTCTTATTTCAATTCTTTGACCTTAATTTCATCCATGTTAAAATTTTAGATCGCGTAAGAAGGACAAGCTTAGATATCGATACCCTCGTGGAGAATCATACTTGGATGTCATTCAAAGGTTTTTAAAGTGATTGAATTTAATTGATTATGTTTGTGGTTTTCATTAGACTCAAATTTATAAATGCCTCCATATCTACTCGATATTGATATGTTTATACTTTCAGATTGGAACCTGTAATTATTGAACTTGAAAGACAGCGTGCGCCTGTTGTAGTCATTTCTCATCAGGTAATGTCTGAGTACTTACTTGTATGGATTTTTAACCCTGAGAAATACATAACAATCCTTCCTAATCTTGCAGGCAGTCTTGAGAGCATTGTATGCATATTTTGCTGATAAACCATTGAAAGAAGTTCCTCATATTGAGGTAAGTTAATACATTAATTGAGGCCTATTTCAATGTCTCTGCACTACGAGTGCAACATTATCCTAGTATCATCCTAGTATCGATAAAGCAGTTCAGATTCTTAGACTAAGTTTCTTTCTACCCATGTAGGTGCCACTCCACACAATTATTGAGATACAGATGGGTGTCACAGGTGTTCAAGAAAAAAGATACAAGCTCATGGATTAATTCATTTACATAGTGGTGTAAGCAAAGGTTAAAATTTCACATACTTGACAATGCTATTTTCCTAGGTTGTCACTTTTATGCAATTATGATTTGCATATTGGAAGTTGACTTGGGAACAAGCCACTCCAATTGTAATGGCGACATTTATCAACAATAAAGATGGTGATTTTCTGCTTCTTGAGCAATAAGACCGTCTGTATTCAATTCATGCTTACATCAAGTGTCATTCCTGGAGCAGAAACAGATTCAAAAGGTCATTTAATGGAGCCTCTATTGCTGTTTGAACCCATGAATCATATTGATACCAACTTATGGGGATTGGAAGAGACTGGTCAACTAGAATTCTAAAAGCTCAGGCTCTGGACATGGCTGTGTTATGAGTAAAACCTGGGATGCCTACCAAGAAATAAGAATTGCTCAAACATCTGTGATGAGTGAAAGCTCAGGCTCTGAAGAATGTGTGCTTAATTCTTTTTAATTCAAGTGCATATTTAAGTTCATGTCTTGGCACACAAAGCACTCTACTTACTCTACTTACTTCATGACTAATAAAATAATTAATTTGTGAATGGGTACTGGTGTTAAAACTCAAGTGACGATTATAGGACTTACACGTCTTGAAATAATCACATACTGCTTATCAAAAGCCTTCGACGACCAAATCAGATAGCAATAAATTGATGGTGAACTGCAAACCATTGTAGAAACTGAAACTTTGGCCAACCAAAACGCCTCTTTTCTACTGCAGAAAACCATAGAATAATTTCTATTTATCCATTTTGGAGAATAAATCTTCCTCCAGATACAAATGCTCTTTGTATTTAATGGCAACCATTTGTGGCTCAAGCAAACAAAAACAACAGCTAAATCCAGTTTGACAAAGTTCAGCTTTGATGAGTGAAAACAACATGCTGCACGGGTTCAACATGAAAAAAGTTCACAGGAAACTGTGAACTAAGTGCCAATCCGGAATTCTCACTTCAACTGGCTGAATGATTATAGCAATTTTTGGATAATGTACACCTCATAATCTTCATGAACTTGATGAAGGGGAATAAGCCACATCTTGAAGTTGAACGGACTCTGCAATACGACAAAACAACTTGAGTTTTGTGCTAAAGTAATGACAAGAAAAGCTATCTGATACCGGGTTCAAATAGCTAGTATAATGAAAAAGATAAGAAAGATAAGAGTAACAAGACGTACGGATGAATATGATAAAACAGTAAGCTATTTAAAAAAAGAGGGAATGCAAATCTAGCTTCCATATGTATCTGGATATATTCAACTCAAGTATTCAGCTTTAGTTAAGAAAATCATAGAGTGATATAAAGAAACAAGGTATTGCCACAAAATAAAAGGATTCAAGCACCTTCAATACCAAGTCCTGTTCTCTTCTCTAGCAGCTACTCATGTGAGGTGAGTTCAACTTGGAGATTTGGGCAAGTAGATTGGTTGGTTATTGAAAACATGCTGCTTCTATAAATTCTCTCTTGTTTTTCCAATTGAAAATCTGTCCTCTTACAATGTAAGTTCGTTTTGACCTTTAAATCTAAGGAAATGGCATGTCACTACCAAAATCCTACCCCCATTCTTGTTCAAGTTAACATGGGTCCTTTTTGCTCCTCGGGCTACCGTTTCTAAAACTAAACAAGCGGGTGAACCAGTGGTCCTGCCATTTCATCTTTTCTAGTTAAAGCGGCCCAAAATCTGGTTAACATGGAATTCTTTCATTATTCAGCCAGACTCATCCTATTTTCGGGTTAGCAGTTGGTTCAATTTAATTTTAAGAACATTGCCAAGAACAGGAAGCATACAAACATCATCCTATCAACTGAAATGCTATTTTTCCTTATTTAATCATGTATTATACCTAGTATAACATATACACCTCATGGAATTCTTCTCCAGTATTTAAAAACTAGCTAGGGCAGGCAACATAGGGACATCATCCTATCATTTGCACAACTAAAATATTACTTTTCATTCTTTTATCATGCTACCTAAAATCTAAATCCCATTGCTTTATACCAAATGTAAAATACATCACATCCTGTTTCATTCATTCGGACTATAGTCAAGTTATAGAGGTGAAGCCATGGTCAAAACTCCGAAATGAGGGGCTAAGCACAGATTTTAAGGTAATAATTTCCCCAAGTACAACCACAATTGAGTTTTGATTTTAACTTCAAACTTCAATTTGGCTAAGCTTAAACACTCGTCAAGGACTTTAGAATATCAGATAACCTAGGTGAAGTTATAGATCCATTTATAGAATCTGGAAAGAATGATTAGGAAGTATGAAAGAGTGTTTTATGGCACACACATTCTTCAGCAATGATTTACTGAAGAGGACCAAAATATGTAATAATTTTCAAAAAAAAAAAAAAAATCTTCTCTTTTACTCCAGAGTTATATGAGCTCAATTATGGACATACTGTGTCCTTTTGTGAGCAACATGAATACTATCTTGTTAATCAAAGAAAATAGTGTCAGAAGATAATCAATGAATATGACAAAGTTTCATGGTATGATAATTTAAAAGGCATGTTCAATATTGTACAAACAAATAAATTTTCTTCAATGTAGAAGAACATGTGCATCCTAATTATCATAATTGAGATTTTCTGCTCAAGTCAATATAGCAAGTAACTTTGTTGTTATTATTATTTTGTAACTTAAGGATCATGGTTCACATTGCACTCTAGCCATTACCCATATGAAACCTAAACAAATACTAACTAGTGCATAAAAGACCATAATGGAGAAAGTTATTCCATCTGAGCCAACTACACTCTTATATGTGCTGTTTTATGGCAAAATTTATTTAACCTTCTACAAGTAAAGAATAAAGAACAATAGCATTCAATTAGCAACAGAACTCAGCAGGATTTCTTGATTAAAGCCTGCACATGAAAACTAAGTTATCTTTGGACATTCTCCCCAAATTGAAGAAACTGCCATGAAACCTTGAATGATCATTCAGGATCGGTAAGAAACTCAGTCCAGATCAAAAGGGACAAATCCACACATGCAAAAACAAGAAAAAAAAATTGCTGCTTGATATTAAAAACATCAAAAAGGTGAACACAAAACCTTTGAAGAAATGTCACGGCTCCTCGAATGTGTATTCTGCAAATTCCTCCCTGGCTGTCCTTGGAGTGCCATCGGGAACTATGTTACTGTTAGTAGTAGTGGAATATGGAGCATAGACTGTTACCGGACTGCCACGAGCATGCCGGTTTCTTGCAATTGTAGTGCTTCTGGTGATCTTCGTGAGCGCCTTACGGCCCTGAGGCAATGCGCACACAGCATTCAAGATGTTCATACACACACACACATACACACAAAAGGGGGCTAAAAAAAGACAAACAGATATCATATACCATTCCAGCCTTGAATTTTAGCACGAGGTTAGGAATTAGCATTCCAATGGGGCAAGATTCTGCTTTACTTTAAAGAAGCAAGATGCCTTTGTTTTTCCCGACTAGATAAGAAAAGGACAAGATTAAACTCACCTTGCCCATGCACTTCTCTAGGTGAGGAGCGAACCTTCCAGCCGTGACAGGCCGACCACAGTTCATGCAGTTGAAGGTCTCGCTAGCGATGGGTGGATGAGTCTGGCCGAAGATGTCCACCACATTTTTGCTATTTGATTCACTACTGCAGCTAGGATCCGCCATCCGGGCTTGCGCGGAGAGCCGAAGCTCCTCCTCTTCCACTTCCAGATTGAGGTCTAGGCCCAACCTCGCTATCCGATGGCATTCCGATGCGACATCCACGACGATGGATTCGAGGAGATCATCGAAGCATCGAGAGGCACGCTGGACGACCAAAATCACCAGAAAAATGGAATTTTTAACAAAGGATTCAACAACCCTACCACAGATAAATTACACAAGCCTTATGGATGTTTAGAAGATTTGCATCAAAAACCTGCTCAATGGTGACCTGAGATCGAGGCGACGAACTGCCATCATTGAGGGCGGACATACTCGAAATCAAGATGCTAACTTTATAACAGTGAAGCGAGATCAGTGGTTCAGTAATCGATCGATGGAAAACGAATGGATAATTTATTAGTCGAGGAGGGTTTCTTACCTCGCAAGCGATTCGATGAAGGGGAAATACTCCAATTTGGCAAATTAGAGAGAGATGATAGCGATCAGTCAGGATCCACCGATGACCAGATCAAAGGCGGCGGCGTCCGTCGCGCACCGGCATGAGAAATCGAGAACGCAGAGACTGCAATCTAACTAGGAACTGAAAAAAAAAAAACACTTTCTCAGTTTCTCTTAAAGGTAGATCCGTTAGCGGGCACTAGACGGGTGTTAGGCGAAACACATTATATCCGCTAAGCTTAAGTACTTAGCCTTAAGCTTTCTCCTTAGGCTTGTTTTTTATATTCAAAACGATTTCAAAGGGCTTGACAAATACTTAGCTCTAGTCAAACTTAGTCTAACCGTCAAATCTAATCTAAGATTTTTATAGTCCCCATCGTAGTTTGTAGAATCACGATCTCACACAGAATTGATTTAGGTCAGGATCGGATCAATCATGATTGGATCGTAGAATCGTACGATCCTACCATAACCCTTTAAAATTTCATGATACATGATTAATAATTATAAAATATTTTTAAAACTTATTTATTACATATAAATAGATTACTAATTATATATATATATATATATATTCAACTATTGCCCTCAACACCTTAAATTACATTATTACATATACAAATTTAAATTAACTAGTAATTTAACTATCATTCTTACATAATAGTACATTCAACCTCAAGAATGTTCCCTTGGTTTACAAAATAATTCAATTTAAAGGTCAATAAAGTACCTAACATATGTAACAGAAACTATTGAATTCTTTAATTCGAATATGAACGCCGGAAATAATATTACTTGTTGACTCCGCAGTATACTAGATAATAGATATCAAAAAATTTATCATTTTAAGGAAAATAAATGGTAGAATATTATCGATCAAAATCTAACTAAAAATAATTAAATATATATTTAAATAATCTCAAAATTTTAACTCTAATTTTGCACACGATGAAAAAAAGCATAATAAAAAAAAAGATAAAATCTTCTAAACCTTCGAAAATGCTTTAAATGATGTTTTTTAAATTTAAAACTAGGTGGTTAATGGTAAACCTTTCGATTTGATATATTATAGATCATGTGGTTTAGTAAG
>JBAMIE010202100.1:0-10983 GCA_037177295.1 Kaempferia parviflora
GGATGTCAAGGCTCAAAGAGGCTGGAGATTGTTTTGCTATGGCAAAGTGTTGGACCCTTGCTGCTGATGCATATGCCGAAGGGAAATTTTTCTCCAATTGTTTTTCGGTTTGCTCCAGTGGAAACATCTACGATACCGGTTTGCAGAAAATACAGCAATGGAAGGGAGGTTCTATTTCTAACGAACAACTACTTGAACTGAACAACTTGATCTTTCCATTTTTGAAAAATTGTGTAGACCACTATCTTGAGCTTGGAGATATTCAAAAAGTGTTGATGTATGCTAAGACTTTTCGGTCGGATGACACACACGAACAACTCCTAAGCTCAATTCGGAATTCCTTGAAGTCAAAAAATCGTCTTGAAAATCTTCTACTAATTGAGCAGGAACTGGGGAACTACTTAGAAGCTGCAGCAATTGCCAAATCTATGGGAAATATTTCAGCCGAAGTAGAGATGCTTGAGAAAGCTAAATATTATGAGGAAGCAACAAGGCTTCTTCTTTTTCATGTACTTGTGCGGTCGCTTTGGTCCCCGAACAGCAATGGGTGGCCCCTTAAGGGATTTGCAGAAAAGGAGGAGCTTCTGATTAAGGCGAAAGACTTATCGAAACTCATGGCAGGATCCTTTGAGGAATTCGTCAACCTGGAAGTCAGTATACTCTCAGATGGTTCAAAAAGTCTGGTTGATATGTCGAAACACTTGGCTCAGGCCCAAAAGCATGAGAGTCTTAGGCAGGAAGTATTCAGTGCTAGAACAGTACTCGATGCTCATATCAACGCAAATCCTCATAAATTTTTCAGCCAAGAGTCTTTCTCCAATTCCGAGAAGCTTGCATATGGTAACATGTCTCAGAACCACCTTACTCTTGAAACAATGATGTACACATGGAATTTATGGAAAGGAATGATAGTAAATCTGCTGTGCTACCTTCAGCAGCCGAATGAAACCAGGGAATACTGCAGCAGATACAAGGAATTTTACCTTGAGTATTTTGGGGTCAGAAATATTGATAACAACAGATATGCAGTCCAAAATCCAGAAGCAAACTGGATCAAAGGTAAACATTCGTTAGGAAATGAGAAAAACCTGGTCACCATAACCACTGATGAGTGTGAATCTTGTGCTTTATTTTATTGGCGTGCTGAACTTGTTACAGTAGGTATGAAGGTGCTTGATAATTTGGAATCCCTACATTCCTGGTATAATTCGAAGCAGGCATATTTGTTCGGCAGAGCTAAGGTGGCCATTTCGATGTACGAAATTGCAAAGTTTCTCATGACATCTGACTTTACAATGACTTCAAGAAGTACATTCAAAACAGAAAGATATCTCTCTTCGTCCCAAAGATATTACTTAGAGACCGTCACTCTGCTGGACTGGAAAGATGATACAATGGAAAATGTGAAACTTCTTCGCGAGAACAAGATTGCTTTAGAGATAATTGATGCCTCCTTTCGCGACAACATAAAACCTTGTAATGGTAATCTCTCTCACGGTCAGATTGGAAGGCTGGTGGCATTACTTCTAATCACTGGAAAATTACCTGATGAACTATTCAAAGAAATCAGTGTATGCTTGAGAGACAAGCAACACTGGAATGATTTTATTGAACAATATAAGACCTTTCTGGATCAAGGATTTGGAAGGATTCCTTTATTAAGTAAATTCAAAGTTGCATTGGAAAAGACATTCCACAACCCGAATTGGGGAAGGGAGAAAGATTACATGTCCCCACATCATTTCATCTCTCTAATGGAGAAACTAATGTTCTTAGCCTCGTCGTGTCAGGGATTCAAAGGGAATGTTTTTACTACAAAATATTCTCTTCTTGAAATGCTGAAATGCCAAGGTTGCAGTGGTTTTATGACGACTTGTTTGCCGGCAATTTCTGCTGACTTGAGAAGTTCTGTCCAATCGACACTGAGTTTTGTTTTGACAACTGCGAGACACATTCTCAGTGATAGGAAGCAGCTACTTGTTTGGATATCGAATTCTAACATGTTGGTAAAAAGTCATTCGATACTTGTGTTAAGACTAGTTATCCTTCTCTTTATTGGTTGTTTAAACAGTGGAAGACCTATTCACCATGAGATGAGATTTCTATTTCAAAATAAACTGTTTAGTTATCTTCCCAGACAATTTTCTGAAAGGCTAATGACTGTGAGTAATGCTCGCTATATTGAAGTATTTGCTGAAGCTTTAGTTACCATTGAGAATCCTTTAGTCAGTATTCTTTCCCAAGGATGCAGATCGCTGTTCTCAAATCTAAATGCTCTGGCTATCGATTCTGAGGACTTTAAATGCCATCAAAAAGTTTGTAGTCTACTGTTCCCAGAAAAGCAACCCATTTCTCATTCTTCTTCGAATACTACAAAGCAGGATATTAATTCTATACCTTCATCTAATCCGGAGGAGTCAGTAAACCGAGATGAGGTTATCGATAATCAATCTGAAAGATTGCCAATCCAAGAGAGTTCCTCAGAAATTGAATCTTCAAATGCTATTTGCCAGGATATTATTAATTCCATTGCTTCAGAAAAACCAGATGACTCAGTTCTTGGATATGATAATATGGACAAGCAATCAGTTGAAGAAGAGAAAGATGTTTATGTAGAACTCACCGAAGAATGCAAACATTTCTGGCAGAAGACGAAAGAGTTTCTATCTGGAGAAAATGATGATGTAAGTGATGATGAATGTTACTTCGATTTAAATTCGTTACTGATGAATGTGCCTATCTTGAGGTATTGGTGTTAATTTTGTGTTAATTCTAAGGTGGAGGACACTGTTAGTTTACTTGGCACTGTGTTGAGATGGATGCAACAGAAGGCTGAGACGAACGAATGTGATGAGCATTTGATCACAGAAATGGTCGACATGCACGAGAGAATCAAATTACTTGCCAATGTGATGTAAGTAGTTAAACAAATGCCTATCACTTACCCTGATAGGCATTCTCATTTGAACTTACATCTATTTTAAGAAAAATTATGATTGTTCTTTAGTTTCTTTTGTTTAAAATATTCTATGGGTTCCTTTTTACAAGATCTGAAGGAACTCAAGTAGACTGTCCCGCAAAAGATGATCTACTCTCGAAGTGGATTGGTCTGAGGGCAAGCTTGGAACCTCTCCTTGAAACCATCTCCCTTCATAGCCAAAGCACAACCGAAGAAGCTCGTCCGAGTGATAATAATAGTCATTCTGATGAAAATAACTCAGATTGTGATCTAAACATTCATGAAGCTGAAGCGGAAGCAGAAGCGAAAGCTTTGTCTTCATCGACTAACCAAACGAAGGCAAGCAAACATCAGAAAAAGAAGGCTAAAAAGAATAAAGGCAACGGGAAACGCAAAAAGAAGAAATAACTTGCTCTTCGTCTGGTAGTTTTGAAATCTAGCTCACAGATATACTTTGATCAACGAGAATACCGACATTTGCTTGATCAAGGCTTTTGAATATCGTTTGCGTTTAAGAAATTTTTGCATTGTGTTAAGTTACAAATTGTATGTGAAGTTTAAACTATTGTTTTTTTTTTTTTTACCTCGAGAAGAAAATTGGTCTCTGTTTGCGACAAACAGTTAAAAGAATCTTGAAACCATTGAATCTCTCTAACAATGATGAGCAATCAAAAACTAGTAGTTTTATTAAAATTATTCATTTTGAATGTAAACTCCTGAAAACACATTGAAGGTGAGGACTTGGCCTTCGATAGAGACGATAATGTAAGAGCTAATCTCCTAGATCACACGATAATTTTGATAATGATCATCAACATTTAGGGTTACATTTTGGACAGATTCCCAGGCAATTTTCCCTGGAATGGTAGCACGGGGCACCAGGTAGAGTCTTGCAACAGTAGCATTTAAAGCCATCACAATCTTCAGACTCACAGAAAATGAGCACTAGCTTGCTACTGTTGTTGCCCTGCACATCCAGCAGATTCCGAGCTACAAAATAAACATTAATTAGTTATAAGCTGTTAGTTTTAGCTATTTAGATCAAAACTCAAGTAAAAAATTGAATGTTCTTGATGGAAATAGTTGATGGCTAATCTAAGTTTAGCATTTCAATTAAGAACAAAAAGAAAATAAGCTTTAAAAAAAGTATTAGTATATCAAATAGGATGTATACTTACATTGACTTAGTGAGAAAACGCTAAGGAGGACGAGGAGGGTGATTATTGAACGCATGGTGGCCATCTGTTTCTTTTTTCTTGACTTGAATATGTTTGAACAAATTTGAGGCCTATTTATACTGTTTTATTTTACTTTGTTGAAATATTTTATACTTTTATACCATATATATGGATATTATATATGGTTATTAGAATTTATATGATTTTGTCCACATTATAATTTTCCTAAATGAAATGTACTATAAATAAAATCGAAAGGAGGATAAAAGGAAATTGCTTTTTATATTCAAAGGTGAATATTTTTTTCTTGATTTTGTAGATATTAATGATTTCCTTCTTCTGTAGAAAGATCTTTATTAATTTCAACGGATTGCAAAATCATTAAAAATAAAAAATTAACATAATGCATTGTTTCATGAAACAATTAATCTATTTTTTTCTTATATAAACAGAAAAGATGGAAGTTTTATCAACCTACAATAACAATAATCAAGTCTTTATTGTAGCTTTTCTACTTAGTCGGTGTTTGGTAGAACTTCTGCTAAGCGTTTTTTTAGATTCTAGCTATATAAAAGTACTTTTGAGTGTTTGTGAATGTCAAATTCTGTTTTAGCTTCTATAACTTTTACTTAAAAGTTAGAAGCAAGAATTTGATATTTTTTCTTGCTTCTGTTTTTTTTGTTTATGATATAAAATTAAAAATTGGCATTTATGCCCTTAATAAATTTATCATTTTACATAATTGCCACACTACGCTTTTAAATAATAATTTATATTTTTATATATTTTACATTTCTAGAATTTTTTATACATATTTTGTGTATTTATATAAATTTTATCATTTTTTATATTTTAATTTTTATTAATTATATATATATATTTTTAAACATTTATATTATAAAAAAATTAATTTGGATGTAATATTCAAAATATTTATTAAGGATATTATTGTCATTTAACTTAAAAATTAAGCTTAGAAGTAATTATTCATTAAACACTCAAACTTTATTTTATATTAGATTTTGACTTCTATTTTCAAATACTCCATACTTTAGCTTTTCACGAACTTCAAAATAATCTCTATAAGAATTACTTTTAAATAAGCAAAAGCTCTCCCAAACATTACCTGAGAAGACCTGGAATGATTTTTTTTTTTCCATAACCTTAGTCTTTTCTGATACTATTAGCTTAATTCTCTAATCTCCTTAATGACATTATAGGTTTCATCTTCCTTTCCCCTTAAGATTCATAATTTACTTATGGTCAATTCAAGGCTTTGGTATTAACATTTCAATGATGGATAAAGAATTCTTGCAATGTTTAGCTAGTTTAGGTTTATGTTTCAGTAAGGACCAATTGATGTAGATGATATTGGTGAGATAACAGTTGTATGATTAGAACTGAGAGGATCTTTAACAATGAAGACATTAAAAGTTAGTTGAACAAAGTTGATATCGTTGAGATAAATGTCTCCTTACTAGATTAAAAGAGAATTGTCATCTATGAAGAAAATAGTTGAAAGTGACTGTCTACTAGGCATCTCTAAAGAAAAATTGTAGAAAATGATTATATACATGTCGCAAAGGAGCTTCTAGTACTGGATTTTATTTGTTCAAGTGATTTACTTGTATTTATTGAGCTAAACTAGTCAAAATAATAGGGTATAAATATAAACTAATGAAAATAGTTAGATTATGAACAGATATATTGGTCTTGAAGATAAGGAAATGGTTGAAGGGTGATATAAAATGTACTTGTCTCTTAAATCCTCTAGATTCATCTTTGAATCTTGAATCAGGGATGGCTTGGAACAAAATTATTGAGTTTTTGTTTAGGGCATCCATGTTGATTTGAACGTTAATAAATGTCAACCTTCAGAAAGTATATATAGGATTCACATATCACATACTAATTATATTAATACCTCCCTTATTAATACACCCGCATTAGTTTTAACGTTAACACACACTCACATTCATATTTTTTTCTTATCTTACTATATATATAACTATTATTATTATTTTATTAAAAATCTCGACCTTTTACTAACTAACTCTCAATTAATTTGGTGAAACTCAAAACTAAATTATAATTTTTTACACCGAAAATAATTTCAAGATTTATTAGTAATTTCAATCAGAAATTTAGAGTTTGAGTCTCAACTGGTATATTATTGAGAATTTTTCTCATCAATCAATCATAAATCTAGAGTTCGAGACTCAACTACAGTTATTATTAGGAATTTTTCTAATCAAGGACCTAGAGTTACATGCTTAGCTACGGCGTATTATTGAAAATTTTTCTCATTAATCAATCAGGATCTAGAGTTCGAAAATCAACTGTGGTGTATTATTGGGAATCTTTCTCATTAATAGGTATTCATATATTATATTAAGACTTATTAGTAATATTTTTTTATTATTTTTTATATAAAAATATGACTATCATGGTTCTCTTTAGTCTCACATCTTAAAATTTATAACACCATGAGCGGAGAAACTTCTATAAATACCTTGGGTTAGCGACGTTAGAAAGTATATCTTTCTCAGCCTTTTGGCTAAAATAAGTGTAATATATATTTTTATCAGTACATCTAATATATGAGGGAGAGTCCGTTACAATAACTAATTTTATACTAAATAAATAAATACATTTTAAATTTATACTTGTAATTCCATAATATTATTATTTTCAAATATATTTATTACTTAATTTTTTTCCTCTTCTTTTAATAGTGTTGTTTATTTAAAAATAAAATTTATTGTAGAGTATAACATAGAAAAAAAATCACCATAAAATTAAAACAGCATATAAATTACACATTTTAAAATATATAAAATACTAATTCATGTATTATTATTATGTTGTGTCCAAATATACTCAACTGAATGGATACGAATTAAGTTGGTGATGCACTTAATTGTCACGTAGTTAGAAATTTATCTGGAGATAATCATGTAATCCTCGGTTTGAGTCTTAGACGAGTTGTGTAGATTCATCATCTTCATTGTCATTGTCATTGTCGATAGATCATTGCTAATAGTGAATAGATCTCACTAAGATTTCATCTTCAACTTTTTTCCAGGTTTGTTTCTTTCTCCTACCCTCAATGTTTTCTCCGAACCTTTTTCCAGGTTCGTCTCCTTCTTTTCCAGGCTGGGCGTGAATGGGTTTTAGGTTTAAGGGTAAAAGTAATCACTGATATAATTAAATAAATAGGGTTAGAGTTCTAAGTCAATAAAACAACAAAAAAGCCATGTTAAAGGTATTGCAATAACGATGGGAGGATATTTCGTCGTTAAAGGTATGTCATTAACGACCGAAACAAGAACCACAGTCATTGATGACAAAGTATTAATGACAGGATAAAATATTATCGTTAAGGTTTATACATCAATGATGGACACTAAATCCAGTCTTTGTTAAACCACCGGAAGCAACGATATTTAATACCATCATTAATATTGATCATTAAAAACAACTATTCTAATAGTAATACTGGTTTGAAGACTTGAGACACCTCAGTTGATTGGAGGCGTCTCTGATAAACAATAGCTAAGGCACCTCAAATCAACTGAGACGCCTTCAATGAGCTGAAGCCATTGACGAAGAGATAAGCCATGGAGTCCAGCTCAACCGAACTAAGGTGCCTTTGATGAACCGAGGCACCTCCAGAATTGCTAAATGTTGGCAGCAATAAGGATAAAGTTTATTTGGTTGGAGGCACCTCCAAGTGTTCGAGGCGTTTACGAAGTGCCACATCAGCAACGATCACTTTTGACCAGCGGGCTATAATAGTGCCCTAGAGTTAGTCGTAAAAAAATACACATGTTCTTAATTTTTGTATTTCTTTCTGAGTTTTAAATTAACTGTTGTAAGGAGCTTCGCCGCCTCCGACCTTTGTCGAAGAAGGAATTTGTTAGTACTACCATTGCTTTGGATTAACAATCACTCGTTTGTAAATCAAGTAAATCCTAATTAAGTCCCTTTTTTTTTTAACTTCTAGTGTGTCTGAAAGCAATAGAATTGGAATTTCTTATTTGCACGTTATCTACCCCCTTTAATCAGTCCACGCACTGATCCTAACACAACAACCATGCATTGTAAGTAACATAATTCATAATTTATGTAATGCTGAAGATCAACTCAAATTCATCAACGGATAAGGATAAGAATTATCCAATAAAAATAAAAATTATAGATAAGATTATTTATTTATTTATTTATTTATTTTTCTAATGGATAAGAATGAGACTTGGTAAGAGATAGATGTGTGGTTAAGAGTGTTTCTCTCATTCAATGGATAAGAATGAGATTTTTCAACGGTTATGATTTATTTTATTGAACGGTGTAGATTGCACGGTGAGTACTATAAATACTCTACCCTTTAGAATTGTGAGTGATCCACAAAAAAGTGTTGTAGTGTTGTTATTGTGAGTATAATACAAGTAATTTATTTACTTGTTCGTTGATCCAATTCTCAACATGTAAATCTTTGTCATTTCATATGGTAAAGTGATACCCATTCACTTATTAGTTTTGTTATCTCGAGCAAAAATAGTCGAATGCTATCCTTAATCACGCATATTTCTGATAAGACCACAATTTATAATATCTGTGATCATCCTTTATTCAACATGCATGCGTCGATGATCATCGATTCATCTATAACATTAATTTATTTGGAACTATCTATCGATCACAAGATAGATATATAAATTAAATTCTTCCATAATGATCAACAACTAGGATCACATTTTGGACACTTTGCCTGGCACTCTTCCATGGTGTGGTAGCATGGGTATGAAGATTCACTCTGGCAACAGTAGCAATCATTGCCATCGCAATCTTCATTGTCGCAGAAAATAATTACTAACTTGCTACTGTTCTTGCCCTCCACATCCACCACATTCTTGCTGCCCCCCATCATTTCAATTTGCCGAGCTACGTATATACGTACAGAATTAACATTAGTAGTCATATATAATTAATTAATCTGTTAGTTCTAACTATATTTATATATTTAGATTTATTTTAGTGAAGAAATTAAACAAGTCTAGATATATATAATTAATATTGATTCATCAAGTAGCAGGGGCGTAGCTAGGTGGGGATGGAGGGGTGCGACCGCCCCCTCTGGAATTTGGGCAAAAAAATTATTACATTGATTTTTTTTTTTTTTTCAATACAAGGATCTAGTTATAAATTTTACAATTTTATGATTTTTTTGCAAAAAATCAAATTAAATCTCAGCCGACACCTGAGCCCTTTTTTCTTCTCTCTTTCTCGTGTAGCCGTCTTTCTTGTGCTTTCTTCTTCATCTCCTAATCCTCTTTTTTTTTTTTCCTAATCTGAATTTTACCCTTAAAATCCTCCGTCGCATGTTGTTGTTGCCACGCGCTATTGTTGGCAGGGCCACTGTCATTTGCTTCCAGTGCTCCTGTCGTTTGCTTCCAACGCTGCCTCGTTGCTTTGCCAACACAAACGTCTTTTGATTAAGGTTAGTTTGATATCCTTTGATTACACATTTAACAATTGTGTTTGATAAAAGAAATGACTGTATTATGTCTTGTCATTTAATACAATTTTAAATGAATATCTATATCATCACAATGGATATAAATAGCTACACAATTATAAAAAGAAACATGATGATTCTTATGTGTGAAAAATTGAAGAATTACAACGTATGAACTTTATTTTATCATATTAACTTTATTTATCATATTATCAAGTTAGAATGATTATTTAGATTATAATGAGGGTTTTATACGTTGGAATGCTAAATATTACGAGGAAGCAAGATCATAAATGATTTTTAATAATGAGTTATAGATAAGCTTAGTCATCAAGGGATCGTTGTTTCAACTTGAACCAAAGATTAATGTTGAAATTTTCTAATTTAAGTTCATTTTCAACTCTTTAAATTTGAAATTTAGACTTTTAAATTGTGAAAATCAACCTACACTTATGTCTGAAATTTTTGAAAATCGCTCCTCTGGGTTAAAAATTGCCCCTCCTGATCGATAATCCTAGCTACGCCACTGTCAAGTAGGATTCACTTACCTTGAATTAATGTGAAAATGGTGAGGAGGACAAGTAGGCTGATTATGGAACGCATGGTGGCCATCTCTTGACTAATTGGATATGTTTGAATAGATAGATAGATAGATATGAGGCCTATTTATACTGTTTTTTTTTCAGTTTGAAATCCTCATAAAATTATGCATTGTATTTAAATATTTTCTTAGCATTTTTTAGATTTTGTCAAAAATGGAATGTGTGAGTAACTTTCTTGACTTAATTGTAGATATAGTGATTTGCTTTCCTTCTTTAGAAAGATTATTGGTTGTGAATTAATTAATGATATAGTGATTTTCCAAATTTATTTTTTAAAATATTTGCTATTAAGTTCAATTAATGTGGCAAGATTTGCTATTAAGTTCAGTTAATGATTTTATTATTATTATTATTAAAGGCAGGTTCATTCTTAGCTATCTTAATTTATTAAAGATGAATAATGCTTCACAAAGCAATTAATCATGCTTGATGTTATTCAACCGTTTAATTCTCTTTAAAATTTATCAGGAAAAACAATGTTTCTCAACAAGATTTTCTATATGAAAATTTTCCCCTAAAATGTTTGTTTCTATATTTAGGTGTTGTTTAGTTTAGAGCTTGAGAATTAGGAAATAGAATAATCATTTTTGAATAAAGGTATTTAGTTAATAGGTTTGGAATAAGAGAATGGATTCATTCCTAAATAGGCAACAACAACATTGTGGTTTCGACGTCAAAGGGCGTCAGCCAAATGATCCTGTCATGCGAACAAGTCACCCAATTGGT